>CM061920.1:14794894-14835752 GCA_031002005.1 Vandiemenella viatica | reverse complement strand
ACCGCCTCTGCTAAATACATCAGTTCCTTTGAAATCTTGCTCAACTTTGCGTTTAACATAGTCATACACTAACAGTTTTTTATATGCTTTAATTTCTAACTTTAAACGTTCATAGACTAGTGTTGAACAGGGGCTGTATGACACTTCATTGACATGTACACTATCAAAATGCAAATCTATCAGGCCATTCACAGAACAACGGGGGAAGTCACGAATCACTTTCACTGATAACGTATTCACAAACTCGTTGTAGTACTTGGTAACTTGATAACTCCAGGGCTTCATGGTGTTGATGGCGCCGGTCACTGCTGGCAGGGCGTCGACCATGTTGTCCCATGTTGATTCGCCGAGAAACACACCATAGGCAGGCACAGCATTGTTGTAAAACCATATAGTTTTCGCTCCAGCCACTGTTCGGGAAGAGATGGTGTGGTTGCCGAGCGAGACACTCGTTTGCAGATGCTCAGTGTTGTTGAAAAAGCCACCAATTGTATAGACCATCTGTCTCAGTACATCCCACTCTTCATGTGTGAGAGTGACTTTATTGTACCCAACTTTTTCGAGTACAACTACTGGATTAAATTCCAGTTTAGGTGACAAACCAACAGTGATACGCTTGGTGTCACTGCTGTTTAACTTGTAGCATGTTGAAAACAGGAGAACCTCACTAGCCATAGTGAACTGGACTTGACGATCGCCGACCGGGAACTGAGGGCTAGCTGGCTGGTGTGATGGCCTTTATACTCCGGCAGTGACGTCAACACCCACTTCTGTATCAAACAGTATACATCTGAGAGGAAGTGGATTCGTGACATCATGGAGACCATCATACTCGATTTCCCGATTAATGGATGAACTAATCGTCCATTGTCTACTTAAACCAATGGGTCCATTTAAACTCCTCGAAGATAAGATTATATTTAAGTTACTCGGTAAAGGTGGAATTGGAATACGCAACACCCGACGACCACTAGGAACTAAAGTGATAGACGAATCCATAGTTTTGTCGCCGCGATACAACTTGTCTGACGTCCGCATTCCAAATATTTGTCGGAGACCAAAATGATACTTACCACGCCACCTACCAGTGAGCCAAAGAACTAACGGGGGCTTGCCATCTGCCAGCGGATCTGTGAACTAACGGTGCAGCGCCATCTAGGCCGCCACCAAATGAACTAGAAATTAAGCCCTTGGAGATGCTGCTCCCCTAGCGGCCGGTTGAGGAACTATCGTGTGACGTCATACGACCTTGGCCGCCATTGGTCCATTAGAATTTCCCGCCATCCAACTGTGACGTCACGCGGACGAGTGGAGTCTCTTCCGGGGCCGGCTTAAGATCTTTTGTCCCAGGAGTCACAGTCTCCTACTGTAAGTAATTTTGTGGGGTTGACATTACCTTGCTTCAGTCAAGTTTTCTAGTAGCGACGTTTCACCCGAAGCATGCAGGTATCTTCAACACCGAGAAGAGTGAACGGCCTAACTGCTTGCTGCGACGAGCAAGGATCTGGCACACACGCATGAGGTAGTTCAACAGTCGGTTCAACGAGCGAGGAATACGACCTTCAATTTTTTTTAACTGCTTTACGTCTCACAACAGCGAGGTCTTTAGAGACGGTAAAGGATGGGGGCAAGGAATGGGAAGGAATTTGGCCATGGCCTTTTGAAGGAAGCATCCCGGAATTTGCCTGCAGTGATTTGGGAAACCATGACAACCGTTAAAGCTGCAGTATCCACAATGATTATGCTTTCAGGTAACCTAACAGGTACACCACATGGCCATTTATACATAAAAAAATACTGTTAAATAATATTTATTACTGGTTTTAACATTTCAAAACGCAGTTACAAAAAAAATGACACGCATAATACTGCAACTTCCAGAACATGTTTCCGGCTTACGTGTCACGTGACGTGCTAGCCGTATTCGATACTAGTTTTTATAAAATTTCCTTGGGGAACCATTTCTGTTTCCAGGTTTAAAAACATAATCGCAATAAAATCTTTACAGGAGCTCAGCAGGATAGCGTTGTAGAAAGACGACGTTTCGACAGCTAGCTCTGCTGCCTTCATAATGTATATAGCTTCAGATGTTGTCAGTTGTCTAGGTTGTAGTTTACAGCTAAAAACTTCTGAAGCTAGTGTCGGATGAAGACTGCAGAACCAGCTGTCGGCTAAAGTCCTGTGAAGATTTTATCAGTACGCCAGGAAAATCTCCACTCACATATAATCGAATTTGATTTAATACTGTGAAAAAGAAAATTATATTTTCTCTATTTGTGTATTATGTATTGTGTAAGTGCCGTGTTTTGCGTGTGCTGTGAATGTCTGTTTAATTTATTGTACGTGCCGAGTGTTTTGTTTGTTATGGGTCGTATGCATTGTGTATTTGCAGAGGGATTTGTGTGTTTTATGTTGTGTTAGTTGCGAATCAGTTTGTAGTTTGTGTGTTTAATTTGTTGTGTGTCTTATATATTAACTGTGCTATGTAGAAATTTTGTTTTATGTTTTCATATTATGTATTTTGTGTGTTGTGTGATAGGTGGTACGTAAATGATATATATATGGTGCGTTTTGAATGTGTTGTGTATGTTTCATTTATTGTGTGAGTTTTGTTTTGTGTATCGTATTTTAATTGTGTTGTGAGGTAATTGTCTTATTAGATTTTCATATTATGTGTTTTGGGTGTTGTGTGATTTATGTGTTGTGTGGTTTGTTAGGTGCCATGTGTGTTGTATATATTCTTTCTGTGAGTCTCTTCCATAAACTCTCTAGTCCCAACATTTCCATAACACGTTCATTTTGTATACTTTAGTACATTTTCAGTGCTGTTCCCCCTTTTTATGGTATTCTTAAAGTCCATATTCCCCTGTCATTGAGCGCTGTGTTACATGCATAGGGTTTTATGAAATTCTTTCTGAGTCCAACGTAAAATTCCGAAACTAAAATATTTCTCTTTGTCAATAATTTTTTTTACTAGCGCTATTCTGCTGTTAACACCGTTCCTGCTTCCGCCATCAATTGTAATTTAACTTCCGGTGTAACACATTTACTTCTCCTATTACATCCGATCCTATTTTTGTTTTTAATCTTCCGTTACTGATATCACTTTTGCTACATTTAATCACTTTAGACTTACTTCCTATTGTTTATATTTAGTCCAAAATCATCCTTCACTATTTTGTTCATGCAATTCAATTTCTCAATATCCCCAGTCTGTTCTGCTAACTGGACAATGTAGTCAGGAAATCGCAAAATATTGATTGTTTCTCCTTAAACACTTACCTTAAATTCCAATTTTTCTTTTACTTCCCTTGTCTTACGACCTTCTTAAAAGCTACATGTCCTCGTGATATTCTGCATGAATTGTAGCAATCTAATTCTTATATAGAGGCAAAATTTGACCAAAAGTTAGTTTTTATGTACAAAAAATGAGGTTTTAGGAACAAAAGATAAATTTTTATAGTCACAGTTCAAGAATGCGTGACATTTCTGTACTTCTTAAGGTCATTGTAATAAAAAAAAATGCATTTCTCAGAACCCAAAGGTGACAACAATAATTTTTTATGGTCATAGATCGTGCCCGCATGACGTGATGTAGCAGAAATACGAATTTCTGTTGTATTTTAATGAAGTTAGAATTATTAAGGAAGGCGAGAAATAACCTTGTTATTTATACATCTACATATATACTCTGCAATTCACAAAATTGTTGGTGGCAGAGGGTGCTCAGCACCAAAGCTAATCTCTTTGTTGTACATTCCAATCCCTAATGGTACGAGGGAAAAAAGAATTCATATAAGAATCATGGCGGCACCTTATTTCACTAATCTTATCTTTCCTGTCATTCCGGCTCAAATAGGTTGGTGGACGAAGTATTTCACTACACTCGTGAGTGAAAGTGGGAGTACACATGTTTACCAATAAGTTTAAACGAAATGTGCGTCGTCTGTCTACCAGAAACTCACAACCTAGTCTAGTAATCACTTCTGTGACGCTTTCAAGCGGTTACGAATCGAGCGGCTCTTCTCTGTACTTTCTCTATACTTTCGATCAACCCCTTACGAAACGGATCCCAAATGGCACAACAATATTCCAAATGTGGACGCACAAGAGATTTGTACGCTATCTCCTTTGTTTGTTCATTACAATTTTTCAAGATTCCATCTATGAATCGCAGCCTAGAATTAGCTCTACCTACTAACGAATTAATGTGTTAGTCCCATTTCATGTTCCTTTGTATTGTTACTCCCAAATATTTCGTAGAATCAACCATATCAATAACTGAATTGTTTAACTCGTATTTATGAACAATTGGATTCTTTTTGTTAGTTATGCTCACTGTCTTGCACTTTTTACAATTTAGCGTAAGTTGCCACTCGTCGCACCATGCCAAAAAGAGTTATAGAAGAAACTCTTACAAGGCGGTAATATTTTCAGAGTAGAGTTAAGACAAAATTATCGTTTTCAGTTTTTAGAGGTAGTCTGTAATTAGAAGCACAGACCTGTATAGAGTCTAGTGGCAGTGGTTTCGCTGTAGATGTAGCGGGGTGTTTGTAGCCGCTTAGCTGCCGCACTGCCATTGCTCTGTGCGCAGGCAGACCCGCTTGACTGCCGAGTGTGGCGGTCAGACGACTGATAGGGGCGGCGAGCGAGCAGCAAAGGGATTAAAGGGGACAGCCAGCCGACTGTGCCGCAACGCACGAGGCGCGAACCTACCTCTGAAACGTGTTTGGTTAATCCCAGCATTATAATATCAGGCCTTATTGTACCTTATTTCCATCTATGTCACTTGTTTCTGTAATTCAAATCTGTTTCAAAAATTCTTGAACAACTTGTAAAATCCCCTGGCGACCAAGACAGGAATCTGTGGAAGAAGAAGAGAATGAAGGAAATATCGTTAGTTGACGACAGTACTGAATGGCAATAGTTAGTCACTAACCGTAAAGCTTATCAAGTCACTCCTAGAAAAAAGACCACCTGGCGCTTTCGGATATCTTATGTATCCGAAGTAGTTCCGTGTTGAAATAAATCTTCTTCTTCTTCTCGTGTCGATGACAGCATCAAATAAGAGGCAGTTTTTCCGCCAATGTGATGGCTTTGGCAGTAGCTGATTGGAGGTTAAATTGTTTTGTTTTTACTTATGGCTTTACGCCTCGTCAACTCGAGGTCATTAGAGGCGGGATAATACTGGGGACAAGGAACGAGAAGGTATTCGGTCATGGCCTTTGGAGGAAGCATCCCGGCATTCGCCTGGAGTGATTTGGGGAAACCACGGAAAACCCAAATCTGGATGCCCAGAAGGGGATTCGAACCGGCGTCCTCCCGAATGCGAGGCCAGAACGTTAACCGTTCACCCACCACGCTCGGTGTTAAATTGGGATATATTCATTCCGATTTGTGGAAAGGTGACAGATGTACCAGGGTTTCTCTCTCCCCGCACGAACATGTGGCATCTGGCTGATCTCCCAGGTGTCCCCATGAGGCAAGAGTATCTTTGGAATGACCAAGAGATAAAAGAAAGGACGTTAATAAAGTTTGAAGCAAATTATAAGAGATTACGTTCTTTATTTGGGGACAGTAAAGAGTGAGGCAAATTAAACCAGACTATCTCCTCGCAGACGTAATTATTAAAACATCTAAAAGTTACAACACTCTCATTTATAATAAGCGTTACGTTATACGACAGGTAACTCCGATAGTTATACACAATATAAAATATATAATACAGTGAACGTATTAATACGCCTGTCATACAAGTTCTAATTTTCAAGCATCAATATTAGCGCAGTTTCTGATTATACTGAGATTCAGCTTGGACCAGAGTGATAACAGATATTCGTCGTTACAGCAGTGGACATCAGTGATATTTTATCAAGTATTTTCAGGCACGCCATGTTACTGAAGTCATTACTTCTTGAGGATGAAAGTAGTTCCCCATTTATCACCACCTATGCAGTGAGCTAACATTACCGGAATTGCTTAAGTTGTTAATATCTGCTTTGTAATTTGCTTTGTTTTCACTGACGCCGTAATATTGATGTTACTAGTTCAGCCGTACCTGTATGTAAGAAGTCAAAACTTTATCACGATCTAAACTACAAACGAAATATGTCCAACATTACAAAATTATTGTTATGAGTGTTTTTAATAACAATTCTATCTACTTCAATAACTGCGAACACTACGCCCAAACCGTCATTTTCGACGGAGGTGAAAGCTAGTATTTCAATATTTCATTTCTTAAGAGTATCTAAATTTAGTTTCAGATATTAAATTAATTGACAATAACGTAGTAAGAAGTCAGATGTAAACTAATCAACAGGAAATATTTGGATAAAAGAATAATTCTACTTTATCAGGTGCTTCCTTATTTATACTCTAGCAACCTGTTTCTATCACAAATAAATTTCAGGAATTCGGAAACTATTAATGTTTCACCTGAGAATGCAGGTGGCTAACTTCAGTTTTCCACAATGCTAATCTCAATGGGCCACGTATCAAGGTACATGTGACGTATAAACGGACACTCAATTATGCCCATATAAGTGGCGACCGATAACCCAGGCACTGAGGTCAATAAACAAAAATCCGTATAAGATGGGATATAAGAAACAAGCGAACAGTCACCGTTATAACCTTACAGTCACGATTTTACAAAACAAATCGTACTCTCCTGTAATAACGCCAAATCGATGTTTCGCATAAATAGTCGCTGACTTTTATTCATGCTTCTTCCAAAATTTAATTAACATAGCTCTTTGTTTCTACGCCAGAATTGTCATTATTGCAGTCCTCATCAGTTTTAGATTTATATATTTCATTTTAAAATTTCTCCGTTGCTATGTATTCACTGCACAAATTACAACCACAAAGATTCTGTTCCGTGGAGTCGGCGCTGATAACATTAATCTCTGGTATGATATCTGCTTAAAATGAATTCCGTACGCAGAAGAATTTTCCAAATTCAATTATAAGGAGATTCACCGAGAATGGTGGGTGAACGGTTAACGTTGTGGCCTCGCATTCAGGAGGATGCGGATTCGAATCCCCGTCCAGGCATCCAGATTTGGGTTTTCAACGGTTTACGCAAATCTCTCCAAGCGAATTGCGGGATGCATCCTTCAAAGAGGCCATGGCCGAATTGCTTCCCGTTCGTTGTCCCCAGACCCATCCCACCTCTAATGACCTCGACGTCGACGAGACGTAAAGCAATAAGAAAAACAAAAGGAGTTTTCTGTATTTATTTGTGTAATATACCGTGCAGGTAACATTTACTGGGTCTCTTGAATTCTTCTCGTCCTCGATAATGACTCGAGGCGTTGCATTCTGGCAGTCCTTGACAGGATGCCGTACTCTTGGAAATCCTTTGCGTTGCAGTCGGTAGAATTATTTCAGTCATAACGGTGCCTCACTAAGGCTGCCACCGATGGATCATTTCGACACTTTGCAGTGATTGTTTGAATGTACCACATCTATGCGATTTCCGAGCGGTACCAAAAAAAGCGTGTGTGGTAATCCGTCGCGCACCGACGGAGCTGTTTCCGGAATCAGTGCGGTGCAATAAGCGGTAACGAGCAGTCGTTAAGGGCACAGTGTTATGGCGGCCGTAACGGCAGCGGCCGAGCTGCCCACCCGTCAAACAACATGGCGACCGTCAAATTTCCCTCCCTGAACTACTGTGCGCAACACGAGCATGCTGGGTGGTCCCTCACGATGGAGGCCGCCTGTTGAATATCCTGTACGGATGTTCCGGTTCACTCTAGCGGTTACATCGCCCGGAACAAAAAGACCAATTGCCGCCCTTTGAGAGAATTCACATATATATATTTTAGTTACAGGTAGGCCTACAAATTTTTATTTCCAATAAAAATAAAATAATTTTGTTTAAATTTTAATAAAAGTATGTATGAAAACGCTAATTTTTCAATAATAGTGTAAACATTTTTATCTTTTAGACATAAACAACATAAATATGGTAAGCACTGTAATTATATATTAACGAAAAAATCGATATGTGAAATTTTATATTAATTGGGTATTTAACACATCAATGATTTTCTTACACTCACAACCAAAATGGCGCCTCTAAATTTTGGCGCCCCGGACAAATGTGCGGGTGGTCCACTCCTAGAGCGGGCCCTGCTACGGATTATCGAAATGATTCCAAGCGAATCTTACCATACTGTCAGATCAATCTCTGTTTCCTACTTCTAAATCCCTTGAAATTCCATAGAAATTCTTCAAATTTTGTAGGACACGTCTTAAGGTTAAATAGAAGTGGAGTATGTCTTTGATCCAGATCAGGACCGTGTTGGCTTGTGACTCGGAAACTCGTTTGTCTTACGTTTAAGGTCTGTGGAATGTATTTTTGATTTAAATCGATCTTAATAGCTACAACAATGTCACGCTGTCGTGAATTTTCACCTTAAAAACTCTTTTTTGTACATAGAAACTCATGTTTCATTTTATGCTCTTGCAATTCATATTTGGTAAATCGCTCCTCGCGTCAGCCAGCAGACGCAACCTGAAGATGATGGCACGTTACGCCGTCGAAACATCGTTCATCCACGATCAATTGATCCGGCCGCATGCTCGAGAGATCTTCAAGCATCAGATTCGCCGGGAAAACCTACAGTTACATAAAGATACACTTGTCACACAGAACACAAAAAGTTTCACTCTCCGACCACAAATTTCCTCCGCGGCCGGCGTCAGACTCAACTACAAGCCCACCAAATCTCAACACGTCGCGTCCTCAAAGTGCTGACCCTACAGTAGCGGGATAAGTGGAAGGGAAGAAAAAATAAATAAAAGTCGGTCGCAGAGTAGAAGAACTGCTGGATCGCAGCGAAGTGAGGCCGAGTCGATGGGTGTTGGTTCGCACGTAATCTTTACAAGGATCGCGAAGTCAGCCCACGTGAGCTGACCTGCGCTGATAGGCACTGGTCTGCAGATTCCACATGGTTTGTGATCACGGGCTGATTGAGAAAACTCGCAAAGTTTTATTAAAAACCTACTAAAATAAATGGTTCCTTACAGTTCATTCCCAAGTGAACAAAGCGTGAATTAATTTCATTGCCTTTTTAGTGTGTACTGTGAAGTTTTAAGACTGGAAACTAAGTTCCCATGCTTCGTAAGAAAAGTCTGGCCTTGTAGGTGGCCAGGTTTAGAAAACTTTATGTTAAAAGAAGACAACTACTTCATGCAACTAATGACCATACACTCGAGGTGAAGAAAAACTCCAATATTTCCTTTTACCAATAAAATCTCTTAAAACATACGAGAATTCTACTGCGCTCCTACTGAACAAGCTCGCCTTCGCTCGGAGCAATTCCTCCTAGGTGACGAAAGAGTAAGCATTAAATGTTTTGTGGTTTCTGTCTTTGTATTTTGCCGACGTCTACATCTACAGCTACATCTACATATATACTCTGTAATTCACAAAATTGTGAGTGGCAGAGGGTGCTCAGCACCAAAGCTAATCTCTTTGTTGTGCATTCCAATCCCTAATGGTACAAGGGATAAAAGAATTTATATAAGAATCAGTGCGGCACCTTATTTCTCTAATCTTATCTTTCCTGTCATTCCGACTCAAATAGGTTGGTGGACGGAGTATTTCACTACACTCGTGAGTGAAAGTGGGAGTACGCATGTTTACCAATAAGTTTAAACGAAACGTGTGGTCGTCTGTCTACCAGAGACTCCCAGCCCAGTCTACTAATCAGTTCATAAGGACTGTAGCAAGCGGTCACGAATAGAGCGGCTCTTCTCAGTACTTTCTCTATACTTTCGATCAACCCCTTACGAAACGGATCCCAAATGGCACAACAATAGTCCAAATGAGGACGCACAAGGGATTTGTACGCTATCTCCTTTGTTTGTTCATTACAATTTTTCAAGATTCGACCTATGAATCGCAGCCTAGAATTAGCTCTACCTACTAACGAATAAATGTGTAAGTCCCATTTCATGTTCCTTTGTACTGTTACTCCCAAATATTTCACAGAATCGACCATATCAATAACTGAACTGTTTACCTCGTATTTATGAACAATTGGATTCTTTTTGTTAGTTATGCTCATTGTCTTGCACTTTTTACAATTTAGCGTAAGTTGCCATTCAGCGCACAATGTCAAAATAACATCCAGATCACGGTGAATTTCTAAGCAATCGGCCGTATTCCTTACTTGCCTATAAACAAACGTATCATCAGCAAACAATCTGAAAATGCTTTTCACTTTGTCTCCGAGATCGCTTATAAAGCAATTAGAGGCGGGAAACGATTGTGGGGTAGGAACAGGAAGGAATTCAGTCATGGCGTTTCGAAGGAATTATCATGGATTCAAATCCGCATCCTTCCGAGTGCAAGGCCAAGCGTTACCGCTCACCAACCACATGCGTTAAAATGTGTCCAGAGATACAAGCCACACTATCACTTTTTATCTACCCCTTTGGCTTTTACGAATCGCAGGCGTCGAGGTCCTTAGCGCCGGTAGATCACTGGGGGCATGAAGTGTGAAGTAATTCGCTATAGCCTTCTGAAGGAACCGTTCAGCCACTCGCTTGGGGTGGTGTAGAAAACCGTTGAAAACGGAAATCTGAATGACTGGACGGAGATTCTCGACGAATGCGTAAACGTTCAGACACCATACACTGTAGGCGACTTCTCAAGATTGTATTGCTAAACGTAATGCATACGTAAATTTGAAAGCTAAATTATGTAAAGATGAGAAATAATTAAATAAACTACGGTAATGTCAAAATGAGAAGAGCATCTGACAGGTATCGTTAAAAACATCATCTTCGTCATGCGCAAGAAGGCGCCAACGTAACAACGCGAAAACAACATTACCGCGTGTTTCACAACACCCGCTTGGAGCTTGTGAAAGAGATTGTTGTCTGTAGGATGCAACTTCCTACCTGAATCCTGTCAAATAAGTAGAGTTCCTTCATGGGATTCGTGATGGGAAACTACTCGGAATAGTTGTCCTTTCTACTGACTTATAAACTTTAGAAGACTTTGTGAGGTACTGAACCTTACCATTTGTGATTTTTTTTTTTTTTTTTTTTTTTTTTTTTTTTTTTTTTTTTTTTTTAATTAGTAAGATTGATTTTGTTTGTTTAGTAGCTATAATTTTAAATAGTAACATTGAGTTTCTAACATCACAGAATGTCAAGAGAGATATACAAGATCTTTCGTGAAAAAGAACAGTTGAAGAAAGAAAGGAGTTGGAGAGAAAATGAAATGAGAGAAGGTTTGGATGAGAAAAGCTTAATAGATAAGATGTAAAAAGATCCTGGCGGTATTTGTAATGGAAAATATTAGCCTGAGGGCAGAAGATTAGTATAATGATAAAGTTAATGAAACATGAAAGTTGTAATTGGTTACTGTTTTTCATTTGAAAAATAGAAGATAACAAAATAAGTGGAAAACATTTTATTTCATATCGAAGTTATAATAGAGAGAGAATGAAGTTGATTTTTAAAGTACATTTGGTATGATTTTGTAATAGTAGTGTTAGTTGAGCGGAAAACCAGCGACGGACATAGAGGGATAAATAAAGATCCTATTTGAACTAGTCTGACGCAGTAAACAGAAGGAAAAGTAGTATATTTAAGTGGATAAAGTGCATTTTCATATTTTCGAAAAAATAAAGAACTTACAACTTGCAGATATGTCTGGTCAACAGGTGGGTTTAACTCCTCGACAGAGTAAGTACATCTTCTCCACAACTCTGGTACGAAGAATTTAAATAACGAAGCTGTTATGATCTTTTGTATTTACGTTTACCACAGCGACACATTAGAAAATACATCAGACATGATCCGGAGATTATACAAGCACAATACATTACACAAATGACGTGGTAGTGCTAGCACTATTTCAAGACAGTTTCCCATAGCGAATTCCACGATAGAACACAGCTAAATAATTGCAGCCTATAGAGCAGGGGTGGCCAACCGGCGACCCGCCTTGAACATTCATCACACTTTTACTAAATATTTTTTATATTTTGTGTTTTTAGTGTTATATATTTCTTTACGATTAATATCATCTTTATTATATTATCTATGTTTACATGTAAGAATAATAGTAATCACAATAATAATAACTCATTACGTTTAAATTTTTTACTCCAAAAAATCTCTGTACTGGGTCTAAATCTAATATGGGATATATAATTTTATATGCGGACCGTGGAGTTATGATGCATTTCCAAAGTGTCCCACAAGATCATTGGGGTTGAGCACCCCTGCTATAGATTAAGACTTTTTTCACATGGCGACCGTGACAGGATAATTTAAACGTTACTAATTCATCGAAGACCTACACATGTGTGGGACATTTGGAACTCTAATCTCCGAAGGGTTGTATGAGCTTATTTAAAACAGTGTAGAAAAATTGGGAGTCATATTCTAGGTTTTCCAATTACAACAAGACAACACACACCTCGAAACAACCGGTGGCCAGATTTGGGGCGAAGGCGAGTGAAGACCTCATCGTCCGAGGTGAGGGACGACAAACCACTCCAGGTGTTCTCTGGCGGAGTGCTGTTTCGACTTCCAGCCTGCAACTCTCAGATAAGCCTTCCGGCGGTCATCCAGGGTCAGCCAGGAGACCGGGGACTGCCGTTTGTGACGTCATCATCACTCCTTTGCGCCTGATTAAAACATCATTGCCTCATTTTAACCGAATAATAGTGTGGCTTGTTCGTAAGCCCGTTAAAAATGACTGGTTGAACACGTTGTTATGGTAATTCATTTCCTCGTGGTTGATTAGCTACACAAAATTCTCATTAAATAAAGTTCACAACTATGTATTTGCAGCTATTTAATGATGCCCATATTTTTAGATACGTTGCAGTGCAAAGACATCTATGGACACAGAGAATATCGAAAACATGTACATCAGATATAAATATCTTCTGAACCCGTCAAAAATAACAGGTTGAAGGCAGTGTTCTGTTAATTATGTTCGCCGCAGTTCTTTTTCATCGTCGTTATACGCGGCGGGAAATAATCCCGTGGCTATCGTTAATTTCAGTAGAACCGAATTTTCTGCTTTTTTAAAATATCCGTATATTTTGCTTTTGATTTAGTGACGTAACTTGGAGAATTTTTTTCTAAAATACGAACTTTTCTCTTAATTTTGATGGCTAAAAAAAAGTAATACTCGTCATTAGCACACAAGACGTTTAATTCACGTACCGCAACTAGTCGAGCTCAACAGCGATAGTTCCACTAGATTACATTGCAGTGTATATACTATGTTCATCGTCCGTCTCTGTTAGCGGAGAGTTACTGCTGCACGTAGAATGCGATGCTATTCTCCGAGGCGGACGCGTCCCTCGCCAGATAGCAAGCGACCGTTCACTGCAAGAGGAAGACGAGATCCGAGGAGTCAGATACGAAATCTAATCAAGGGAAAGAGGCCATTTACATACAGCACGCAGCTACCTGCTACCTGCTTTACTTTCTCCAGTCACAAACCGGAGAAGGCAGGTGGCTTCCTTCTTTTCTTGCTTAGGGAGCGTCCATAAACCACGTGCCACCATTTTGAACTCTTGTGAACACGTCCCTCCCCCCCCCCAAGTACCCACGTCACCATATAGCCTGACGCGTTTCATTATTGATTTCTTGTCAGATTATCATAAATTACGTATGGAGATAATTAAATGACGGAAAAAACATATTCAATATTCACCTGCTCTTGTGTCTGATGCTTTATGTATTCTTTCTTTCCTCGAGCTATTCGTGATTGGAATGCGCAGAATTAGGTTTGGTGCTTAGCACCCTCTGCCACCCACAATGTTTGTGAATAGCTTAGTATGGATGTAGACGTAGATGTAGATGTAGACGTCGACGTGGCGTATAGCCGTAAGGCAGGGGTGGGAAAATAGCGGAAAGAGTAGAGTTTTTTTGCGGCGCGCCAAGACGGTCACAAAAATCCGCTTTGAACCGAGATTTCCTTCCCGCGGTTCACGGAAGATCCATCTCGTTTTTTCCACTAGATGTTTCCAATGCGCATGCATATTGACTAGGCAATCGGCGGTGAGTGTCCCATCACAACTGCTATCAAAACAACGCTTGAGGAGATGCAGCTTGAACTTGTTGACATACGGTCAGATAACACTGTGAAAGAAATGTTTTAATGCTGTGTCATTAGTTGACTTTTACAAATAATTTCCTCAAAAATTTCCATGTATGAAGAAAATTTCTGTGGAAATATTCTCTATATTTGGGTCTGCATATAACTGTGAGCAAAGTGTTTCTTACTTGAAGATTAACAAGAGTGAACATACATTCTCTTTAACGGATATTAACTTGCAGGTCGTGATGAGAATCTCAACAAGTAATCTCTCTCCTGATTAGTGTTGCAAATTGAAAAAAAACTGTTTTTTTTCAGATTTGTGAAAAAAAACCTAGCACCCTGGTTTTTTTCTAATTTTTTTTTTTTTTTTTTTTTTTTTCAGAATACAATAAAATTGATAAATTATACTTTTATTTACGGAACTTACATTTTAGATGTGTGATTTATATCTTACTGAATCCTATAATGTCTTACTTAATGATTCATAGATGTATCTATATGCGTAACACAATTTTAATCATCCTCTATGTCAGTATCACATTCACTAGTATCAGCACCACCAACACTAGTTCGGTCGGTGTCGGAATTTTCTGTTTCTTCTTCTGTCTCCTCTAGATCCATAACTTCAGAAATAGTTACATTTTCTTTTACTGGTTGTTCTTGTATTGTACGCAAAAGATTTTTAGATTGCAATTTTAAATTGTGAGCAAAGTACACACTGTGCATAAAGACTGCACTGTAATTCTCTTATTACGGTCCTTTAAGTTTGAATTTATCATACAAAATACGAGCTTTATTTTTTTTTTCAATCTTTGGTTTACTCCAACGGTTGCAAGGAAACGATTCATAATTACTGACAATTTAATGACTCAGTATCACTATACGCTGAGAGTCAAACAAGTATACGAATATAGTGAAAGGACAATAAGTAAAAAAGAGGCAAAAATAACGTAGATAAATTTAAAATTCCAGATTTTTTGAAAAGATCCGTAGGTTTACAGATAAATTCGTAGGGTTGGCAGCACTAGTTCAAATAGCGAGTATCAGTCCAAACAATGAGGGGATTCCTTCCCGCGCAACCAAGCCTCTTCGGGAAGTCCCCGTTCGTAAAAGAAAACTTCAATGTTGCCAATATTTTCGTAATTTTCTATTCTACTGAACCAGAAAAGTATAGTAGATTTAAAAATTAAGATAAGTACTTAGTATAAACTCTAAAACAGTTATATCAAAAGATAAATGCCTTACAAAAGTGAGATTTAGTAGTTATAAAAAACTTGTCCCAGAAATAAAACCATGTTTTTTGTGTTTTTTTTTCAAGCTAGAAAAAAAAAAAACGTTTTTTTACGACACTACTCCTGATATCAAAGACTTTACAACTTTGGAGTGATATAGAAATTTGTTGAGATAACTTACAGAATCGGTAGATGTGTCATTTTGATCAAAGAACCTCAAGTTTGATGCACACAGCGCAACAGTACACTATTCCGCCACCACGAGCGCCAGCGTAGTGAATATCTAAAATGGCTACTTTCACTGGTGCGGAGCGTGCTCGCTGTGTGTTTAAGTTTCATGAAACCAATTCCGCAACAATGATAATATAATATTTGAAGCTGGAATGCAATCATATTAATTTTTAGGGGTCATTTTCGGCAAATGTCCCGACACATGTGTAGGTCTTCGATGAATTAGTAACGTTTAAATTATCCTGTCACGGTCGCCATGTGAAAAAAAGTCTTAATCTATAGCAGGGGTGCTCAACCCCAATGATCTTGTGGGACACTTTGGAAATGCATCATAACTCCGCGGTCCGCATATAAAATTATATATCCCATATTAGATTTAGACCCAGTACAGAGATTTTTTGGAGTAAAAAATTTAAACGTAATGAGTTATTATTATTGTGATTACTATTATTCTTACATGTAAACATAGATAATATAATAAAGATGATATTAATCGTAAAGAAATATATAACACTAAAAACACAAAATATAAAAAATATTTAGTAAAAGTGTGATGAATGTTCAAGGCGGGTCGCCGGTTGGCCACCCCTGCTCTATAGGCTGCAATTATTTAGCTGTGTTCTATCGTGGAATTCGCTATGGGAAACTGTCTTGAAATAGTGCTAGCACTACCACGTCATTTGTGTAATGTATTGTGCTTGTATAATCTCCGGATCATGTCTGATGTATTTTCTAATGTGTCGCTGTGGTAAACGTAAATACAAAAGATCATAACAGCTTCGTTATTTAAATTCTTCGTACCAGAGTTGTGGAGAAGATGTACTTACTCTGTCGAGGAGTTAAACCCACCTGTTGACCAGACATATCTGCAAGTTGTAAGGTTCTTTATTTTTTCGAAAATATGAAAATGCACTTTATCCACTTAAATATACTACTTTTCCTTCTGTTTACTGCGTCAGACTAGTTCAAATAGGATCTTTATTTATCCCTCTATGTCCGTCGCTGGTTTTCCGCTCAACTAACACTACTATTACAAAATCATACCAAATGTACTTTAAAAATCAACTTCATTCTCTCTCTATTATAACTTCGATATGAAATAAAATGTTTTCCACTTATTTTGTTATCTTCTATTTTTCAAATGAAAATCAATTACAACTTTCATGTTTCATTAACTTTATCATTATACTAATCTTCTGCCCTCAGGCTAATATTTTCCATTACAAATACCGCCAGGATTTTTTACATCTTATCTATTAAGCTTTTCTCATCCAAACCTTCTCTCATTTCATTTTCTCTCCAACTCCTTTCTTTCTTCAACTGTTCTTTTTCACGAAAGATCTTGTATATCTCTCTTGACATTCTAGAAACTCAATGTTACTATTTAAAATTATAGCTACTAAACAAACAAAATCAATCTTACTATTTAAAAAAAAAAAAAAAAAAAAAAAAAAAAAAAAAAAAAAAAAAATCACAAATGGTAAGGTTCAGTACCTCACAAAGTCTTCTAAAGTTTATAAGTCAGTAGAAAGGACAACTATTCCGAGTAGTTTCCCATCACGAATCCCATGAAGGAACTCTACTTATTTGACAGGATTCAGGTAGGAAGTTGCATCCTACAGACAACAATCTCTTTCACAAGCTCCAAGCGGGTGTTGTGAAACACGCGGTAATGTTGTTTTCGCGTTGTTACGTTGGCGCCTTCTTGCGCATGACGAAGATGATGTTTTTAACGATACCTGTCAGATGCTCTTCTCATTTTGACATTACCGTAGTTTATTTAATTATTTCTCATTTACATAATTTAGCTTTCAAATTTACGTATGCATTACGTTTAGCAATACAATCTTGAGAAGTCGCCTACAGTGTATGGTGTCTGAACGTTTACGCATTCGTCGAGAATCTCCGTCCAGTCATTCAGATTTCCGTTTTCTACACCACCCCAAGCGAGTGGCTGAACGGTTCCTTCAGAAGGCTATAGCGAATTACTTCACACTTCATGCCCCCAGTGATCTACCGGCGCTAAGGACCTCGACGCCTGCGATTCGTAAAAGCCAAAGGGGTAGATAAAAAGTGATAGTGTGGCTTGTATCTCTGGACACATTTTAACGCATGTGGTTGGTGAGCGGTAACGCTTGGCCTTGCACTCGGAAGGATGCGGATTTGAATCCATGATAATTCCTTCGAAACGCCATGACTGAATTCCTTCCTGTTCCTACCCCACAATCGTTTCCCGCCTCTAATTGCTTTATAAGCGATCTCGGAGACAAAGTGAAAAGCATTTTTAGATTGTTTGCTGATGATACGTTTGTTTATAGGGAAGTAAGGAATTCGGCCGATTGCTTAAAAATTCAGCGTGATCTGGATGTTATTTTGGCTTGGTGCGCTGAATGACAACTAAATTGTAAAAACTGCAAGAAAATGGGCATAACTAACAAAAAGAATTCAATTGTTCAGAAATACGAGGTAAACGGTTCAGTTATTGATATGGTCGATTCTGTGAAATATTTGGGAGTAACAGTACAAACGAACATGAAATGGGACATACACATTAATTCGTTAGTAGGTAGAGCAAATTCTAGGCTGCGATTCATAGGTTGAATCTTGAAAAATTGTAATGAACAAAGGAGATAGCGTACAAATCTCTTGTGCGTCCTCATTTGGACTATTGTTGTGCCATCTGGGATCCGTTTCGTAAGGGGTTGATTGACAATATAGAGAAAGTACAGAGAATAATCGCTTTATTTGTGACCGCTTGCTACAGTCCTTATGAAAGCGTCACAGAACTGATTAGTAGACTTGGTTGGGAGTCTCTGGTAGATAGACGACGCACGTTTCGTTTAATCTTATTGGTAAACATGTGTACTCCCACTTTCACTTACGAGTGTAGTGAAATACTTCTTCCACCAACCTATTTGAGTCGGAATGACAGGAAAGATAAGATTAGAGAAATAAGGTGCCGCACTGATTCTTATATGAATTCTTTTTTCCCTCGTACCATTAGGGATTGGAATGCACAACAAAGAGATTAGCTTTGGTGCTGAGCACCCTCTGCCACCCACAATTTAGTGAATTACAGAGTATATATGTAGATGTAGCTGTAGATGTAGACGTCGGCAAAATACAGAGTCGGAAACCACAAAACAGTTAATGCTTACTCTTTCGTCACCTCGCAGGAATTGCTCCGAGCGAAGGCGAGCTTGTTCAGTAGTAGCGCAGTAGAATTCTTGTGTGTTTTAAGAGATTTTATTGGTAAAAGGAAATATTGGAGTTTTTCTTCACCTCGAGTGTATGGTCATTAGTTGCATGAAGTAGTTGTCTTCTTTTAACATAAAGTTTTCTAAACCTGGCCACCTACAAGGCCAGACTTTTCTTACGAAGCATGGGAACTTAGTTTCCAGTCTTAAAACTTCACAGTACACACTAAAAAGGCAATGAAATTAAATCACGTTCTGTTCACTTGGGAATGAACTGTAAGGAACCATTTATTTTAGTAGGTTTTTAATAAAACTTTGCTAGTTTTCTCAATCAGCCCGTGATCACAAACCATGTGGAATCTGCAGACCAGTGCCTATCAGCGCAGGTCAGCTCACGTGGGCTGACTTCGCGATCCTTGTAAAGATTACGTGCGAACCAACACCCATCGACTCGGCCTCACTTCGCTGCGATCCAGCAGTTCTTCTACTTCTGCGACCGACTTTTATTTATTTTTTCTTCCCTTCCACTTATCCCGCTACTGTAGGGTCAGCACTTTGAGGACGCGACGTGTTGAGATTTGGTGGGCTTGTAGTTGAGTCTGACGCCGGCCGCGGAGGAAATTTGTGGTCGGAGAGTGAAACTTTTGTGTTCTGTGTGACAAGTGTATCTTTATGTAACCGTAGGTTTTCCCGGCGAATCTGATGCTTGAAGATCTCTCGAGCATGCGGCCGGATCAATTGATCGTGGATGAACGATGTTTCTACGGCGTAACGTGCCATCATCTTCAGGTTGCGTCTGCTGGCTGACGCGAGGAGCGATTTACCAAATATGAATTGCAAGAGCATAAAATGAAACATGAGTTCATATGTACAAAAAAGAGTTTTTAAGGTCAAAGTTCACGACAGCGTGACATTGTTGTAACTATTAAGATCGATTTAAATCAAAAATAAATTCCACAGACCTTAAAAGTAAGACAAATGAGTTTCCGAGTCACAAGCCAACACGGACCTGATCTGGATCAAAGACATACTCCACTTGTATTTAACCTTAAGATGTGTCCTACAAAATTTGAAGAATTTCTATTGAATTTCAAGGGATTTAGAAGTAGGAAACAGAGGTCGATCTGACAGTATGGTAAGATTCGCTTGGAATCATTTCGATAAACCGTAGCAGGGCCCGCTCTAGGAGTGGACCACCCGCACATTTGTCCGGGGTGCCAAAATTTAGAGGCGCCATTTTGGTTGTGAGTGAAAGAAAATCATTGATGTGTTAAATACCCAATTAATATAAAATTTCACATATCGATTTTTTCGTTAATATATAATTCGTAGTGCTTACCATATTTATGTTGTTTATGTCTAAAAGATAAAAATGTTTACACTATTATTGAAAAAAATTAGCGTTTTCATACATACTTTTATTAAAATTTAAACAAAATTATTTTATTTTTATTAGAAATAAAAATTTGTAGGCCTACCTGTAACTAAAATATATATATGTGTATTCTCTCAAAGGGCGGCAATTGGTCTTTTTGTTCCGGGCGACGTAACCGCTAGAGTGAACCGGAACATCCGTACAGGATATTCAACAGGCGGCCTCCATCGTGAGGGACCACCCAGCATGCTCGTGTTGCGCACAGTAGTTCAGGGAGGGAAATTTGACGGTCGCCATGTTGTTTGACGGGTGGGCAGCTCGGCTACTGCCGTTACGGCCGCCATAACACTGTGCCCTTAACGACTGCTCGTTACCGCTTATTGCACCGCACTGATTCCGGAAACAGCTCCGTCGGTGCGCGACGGATTACCACACACGCTTTTTTTGGTACCGCTCGGAAATCGCATAGATGTGGTACATTCAAACAATCACTGCAAAGTGTCGAAATGATCCATCGGTGGCAGCCTTACTGAGGCACCGTTATGACTGAAATAATTCTACCGACTGCAACGCAAAGGATTTCCAAGAGTACGGCATCCTGTCAAGGACTGCCAGAATGCAACGCCTCGAGTCATTATCGAGGACGAGAAGAATTCAAGAGACCCAGTAAATGTTACCTGCACGGTATATTACACAAATAAATACAGAAAACTCCTTTTGTTTTTCTTATTGCTTTACGTCTCGTCGACGTCGAGGTCATTAGAGGTGGGATGGGTCTGGGGACAACGAACGGGAAGCAATTCGGCCATGGCCTCTTTGAAGGATGCATCCCGCAATTCGCTTGGAGAGATTTGCGTAAACCGTTGAAAACCCAAATCTGGATGCCCGGACGGGGATTCGAATCCGCATCCTCCTGAATGCGAGGCCACAACGTTAACCGTTCACCCACCATTCTCGGTGAATCTCCTTATAATTGATTTTGGAAAATTCTTCTGCGTACGGAATTCATTTTAAGCAGATATCATACCAGAGATTAATGTTATCAGCGCCGACTCCACGGAACAGAATCTTTGTGGTTGTAATTTGTGCAGTGAATACATAGCAACGGAGAAATTTTAAAATGAAATATATAAATCTAAAACTGATGAGGACTGCAATAATGACAATTCTGGCGTAGAAACAAAGAGCTATGTTAATTAAATTTTGGAAGAAGCATGAATAAAAGTCAGCGACTATTTATGCGAAACATCGATTTGGCGTTATTACAGGAGAGTACGATTTGTTTTGTAAAATCGTGACTGTAAGGTTATAACGGTGACTGTTCGCTTGTTTCTTATATCCCATCTTATACGGATTTTTGTCAGTGTTGTGTTTCTGAAAACCAAATGTTGATAGTATTTTTCTGTTTATTTTGAAGTATACATGTGCAAAGTTTCATCGAAATCGGATAAAAAATGTAGGCTTATTTTTCGATCAGGGGAATGATTTTTTTTTATTTTTATGAATCCAAACCATTCTCTAATCAACTTAATCACACAGAAAAAATTTCATAAAAAATCAGTACAGCCGCTTAGGAGGATTTCAGTGACAAACACACGAACAGAAGAAATATATATATAAAGATAAGTATCATAAATTGTAAATACTTCCTGGTGAGGTTTTATTGTTGTTAACGGTCGTTCCCATTGGTTTATTCTGAAAGCTGTAGGCCATATCAACTCAGGAACTTGGTTACGAAAGACTGGATAATATAAATTTGATTAAAACATAACGTACTGATGATAGTTCGCCCAGATGAACCATGCACGTTAAAACACATCTATTCGACGCGAATACACTGGGTGACCATAAACTGTTACATACAACTTCTCAAAACTCATTCAGTGTGATTAAACAGTCTGTCTGGACCATATCACACGAATTCGTCCGCCGCTACTACTAATATCTATAAAATTCGGTAAATGGCCTCGGGTTTAACGGAGTGTTTTGGCAATTAATTTCTTTACAGTTGGTTACCTAAATAGAATTGTTATTGAATATACTGTATCTCAATGTAATTTCTCGTCCCTTGTGCTGTAGCAAAACGTTTCAGTTGTCAACTTGGTCCAGGTTGCATTTCAGCCTAACCACAATCTTCGCTAATATTATCGCTAGAAAATCAAAGCTTCAATCACACGCGAATTAATACATTCCCTGTATCGCATGTCAGTGTCATCATGCATCGCGATATAAACTTGATCCAAAATCTTCACAGGTCCTCACATCTTTCTTTATTATTATCTGTGGTGAAGATCGATTTTTGAATGGCTGACACAGCTCACATGCGGCTGAAATAATGACCCCAGTGAAAACGAAAG
Source organism: Vandiemenella viatica (assembly GCA_031002005.1). Taxonomy (NCBI): domain Eukaryota; kingdom Metazoa; phylum Arthropoda; class Insecta; order Orthoptera; family Morabidae; genus Vandiemenella; species Vandiemenella viatica. The sequence continues at coordinate 14,813,268 of CM061920.1, read as the reverse complement.
ATGCAAAAAATAAATCTTAACAACTGACGTTATGCCACGTAATATTAGTTTTAATTGGAGTTTAGGCCGCATAGATCGCGATCATTTTGCAACTTCTTTCATTCAAACCATGATGCCAGTAAAAAAAAAAAAAAAACCAGGTGATAATTAATATGCCAATTTAAGTGAAATACATATTTTTCTTTCTGTATTCTGGCAATCCATTTCTTAGCAATTGCTTAACTAAATAGAACTGTTATAAAATAAAGCTCAATGTAATTCCTAGTGCCTTGTACTGTAGCAAAAGGTTTCCGTTGCCATCCTGGTCCAGACTGCATTTCAACCTAACCACATACTACGCTAACCTTGCCGCCAGAGAAACAATATTTCAATTACACGCATATTACTGGCAATAATATATCGCCATATAAACTTGATCAAAAATCATCACGGGTTTTCACACCTTTCTCGTTATCCGTGATTTAGATCAGTTCTACAACGTTTGAATAGCTAATGCAGTTTCATACGGATGAAAGCAAAGGAAATTTTATAATATCTTAAGAACTTACGTCATGCCAGGTAATATTAGATTTAATTATAGTCTAGACTGAATAGATTGCGATCAGTGTGGAACTACTTTCGTTCAAACGAAGTAACGGTTTAAGTTACAGAACACGCTTGAAAACAATTTAAATTATTCTTTAAATAATTAATTTTTTCATGCTCTATGTTCTAACGTCAAGTGCCGTTTACAATAACAATCTAATCAAAACTGCCACTAACATTACTAATCGAAAATTAAAGGTTTTATCTTACATATCTATTGTCAAATATTTTAACGAATACTTTTACTTCGAACGAATATTAAATAAATATAAGCAACTGATAATCATTACGGTGATTTAAGTGGAATACGTACTTTTATTTCAGCGTTCTGACAGTCAATTTATTCGTGGATACTTAGCTAAATAGAACATTTATTTCATAGCGTGCATAACCTAGAAATATATCTCTTTGGATAACAAAGGCGAAAAGAGTGACGTCATAGCGCGGCGTCATAGTGTGACGTCACAGCGTGACAACGTGACCAAATAAGCATTTTATAAGAATGGATTCAAAGCTATATCCTACTTTTTGTTACCTTCCCACACAGCCGAGTAGCTCTAACACTGACAATATATATTCTTGTGTCAACTAAACTAAACACTACGCACGTGGAATCTAATATACAAAATTATAATAGTTTTACGTAGGTCTTATACGTATATACATCTACATCACAATATTAATATAATCTCTCCGCTATCTGATCTCAACAACAAAAAGAGGCTGGGCATGCCAGAATTAATGAACGAAAGCTTCGCACGAGTCTAGCAGTACATTAGTAATTAAAATAACTTGATATATTACAATATATTTGGAGTATCAATTTTAAGTACCAATTCGATGTTTCTGTACGAACGTAAATCAGTGATCTATTTCATGTATTGCATATATATTGGATAAATATACATACTTTCTTTTACTGTCATCAGTCTTTTGACTGGCTTGATGCAATCCTCCATCCTTTCCTATCATGTGCTAACCTCTTCATATCTACTTATCCCATACAACCCACGTCCTCAGTTATCTGCTTCATATATTCCAATCTCTGTCTTCCTCTACAGTTCGTACCTTCGACTGTTCCCTCTACCAGCCAATTAACCAATCCAGCATGTCTCAAAATATGACCTACCAACCTGTCTCTTCTTTCTGTAAGCTTCTTCCACAAACTTCTTTCCTCACCCATCATTTCCAAATCTCATTCATTTCCTACTTTGTCTGTCTACTTAATTTTCAGCATTCTTCTGTAGCACCACATTTCAAATGCTTCAATATCCTTCTTTCCGGTATTCCTAAAGTCCATGTTTCGATACCGTAAAGTGCTGTGCTCCACACATAAAGAATTAAAAAGTTTTTTTCTAATTCCTAGATCAATATTTGAACCTAAAAGATTACTCTTTTTCATGAAGGCCCTTTTTGCTAGTGCTATTCTGCTTTTAACATCTTTCCTGCTTTGGCCATAGGTTGTACTTTTGCTTCCCAAATAACAGAATTCACTTACTTCCCCAATTGCATTCGATCCTTTTTTATATTTAATCTACTAGTATTGGTATCATTTCTGCTAAATTTCATCACTTTAATCTTTCTTTGATTTATATTCACTCCAAAATCTTCCTTCAATATTTTTTTCGTTCCTTTCAGTAATTTTCAATATCCTCAGCCCTTTCAGCTAACAAGACAATGTCATCAGCAAATCGTAGCATACTGATTTTTTTCTGCCTGAACACTTATTTCACAAGGAAATTTTTTCTTTGACTTTCTTAATTGCTTCATTTACGTACAAGCTGATTATTAACGGAGATAGACTACAACCTTGTGTCACACCCTTTTTAACTGATGCTTGTCTCTCATGATTCTTTTAATATAGCCACTTGATTCTTATATAGTTTATATTCTTTTATCACGATAATTTAGAGTTTATCAATGTATTCCTTCCATCGGTTAGCTCTATCAACTGAGTTTAAAAGAGGTTTCCCATCGGCGGCTTTAATGTTCACACCTCTTTTCTTCATTTCTATGTGCAACATCTACTTTACTTACGACCATTTCCTTTTCTACTTCTTCTCACATTTCTTCTGACCATTTTTCTTTTGCTCTTTAGCATTTCCTATTTATTTGATTTCTGAATTTTCCTGTACTGCTCTCTTCCTGCTTCATCCTGAGCATGTTTGTACCTTATCTTCTGATCCATCAGTACCAAAATTTCTTCTGTATTCCAAGGTTTTCTGGCAGCTTGTTCCCTAAAGACTAATGTGTCTTTACCAGCTATCATTATTTCTGCCCTTAATGCACTCCATTCGTCCTCGGTTGCTGCTTTTTAGAGTTATTTCTTATACCTAAGTCTACCATTTCTGAAATTTTTTATCTAGTACTAGATTGTACCTCACTTCCAGTCTGTTCTGCTTATGCTGCTTCCTTATTCGCTTGAATTTCAGCCTGCAATTCATTATTATCAAAGTATGGTCCGAGTCAATGTATGCTCCTGGGTACGGTTTACAGTCTAGAACTTGATTCCTGAATCTCTGTTTGACTATGAAATAATCTAGCTGATATCTGCCTGTATTCCCAGGACGTTTCCAGGTGTATATTGTTCTCGCATGGTTCTTAAACAGTGTTTTCGCCACTACTAGCTTATATCTTTCACAAAATTCTAACAACCTGCTTCCCCGCTCATTTCTTTTTCCTAGACCAAAACTTCCTACAGTAATCCCCTTTTTTCCTTCTCCCACTATTGCATTCCAATCACCCATGATTATTAGATTTTCCTCCCCCTTACATATTGGATCAATTCTTCAATTTCAGCGTATATTTTCTCTATTTCTTCGTTATCTTCCTGTGACGTTGGCATATATACTTGTACTAATGTGGTTGAGATGGGCTTAGTTTCTAACCTCATCAAAATAATCCTGTCACTAAGCTGTTCATAATAACTCACCCGTTTCCCTACTCTCTTATTCATTACAAATCCTACACCAGTGACTCCATCGACAGCTTGTGTGCTAATTATCCTGTGTTACCCAGACCAGAAATCCTGCGCGTCCTTCCATTTAATCTCACTAATCCCAACAACATATAACTGTGCCTTTCTAGATTTTCTAACCTACCTGCCCTATTCAGACTTCCAACATTCCACGCTCCGACTCGTAGAATGTTTTTATCCATTCTGATGACTCCTCCCTGAGCAGTCCCCACCCGGAGATCCGATTGGGGGACCATTTTACCTCCGGAATATTTTACCCAGGAAGAAGCCATCATGATATACGTAATTTGAGAGTATTACATGTCCTCGGGATACTATTTGGATCTTTAATGCAGTGGTTTCCAGTTGCCTTCTGCATTCCCATGGCGTTGATCATTTCTGATTCACCCGCCTTTAGTGGCCGTTTCCAACCCCAAGGGCAAAAGGGTGCCGTGAACCGCTCCCCGCTCTTCCGCCCTCCTTTTGGAGTCCGTTGGCAAGCAGTGGGTGACTCCTTATACCGGGAATCTTTCAGTAGCCAGAGCCTCGTCCGTGCAAACAGGGTGAACCACGTGAAGGAGAGGTTGACATTTGGTTGGATAAGGCTAGTATAGTCTCTCCCAAACCCTTACACCCTAGTCTAGCAGAACATTACTAATTATAATTTGATATGTTACAATATATTTGGAGTATCAATTTTAAGTACCAATTAGATATTTTTGTACTTACGTAAATCGGTGATCAGTTTCATGTGGTGCATATATATTGGATAAATGTACATACAAATATTATCTGAACGCATCTATAAAAAAGTGAATTCGTCGTAATTTAACAGTTTTTCATCAACGGTTAACAGGTTAAAAAATTGTTACTTTTTAACAGGTTTACGTTAACGTCATTTTTTTTTTTTTTTTTTTTTTTTTTGTTTTTTTTTTTTTAATCAAATTGAAGAATTTGTATTAAGTATCCGTGTTGCGATGTTGAGGGTTGACTCAAATTTACAGCTTCATTGATGTGTAGAAGCCAATTCGTTGTTGAAGTATCTGATATGCCACGCCTCAACTGTGTCGTCCAAAAGAGTGGCTTCTGCAGTTGGCGGCACTGGACAACAGGAGTAGATTGACGGGAGAACTCATAAAACAAAGTTCTTTTGTTGTCTACATCAGGTGGAATACTGATTTGATTAATTGTAAAAATAGATATATTCTATAATTTCCGCATGTGTTTTAAATTTTATGAATTTTCTTAAATTTTTAGAAAGGTACTGCTGTCTTTAGACAAAAATATCGATATTACTTTTCTTACGATATATGTCGATAAAGTTTGTTAATATCGATACCATATTTAACTACACATTATTTCATTTGCCCATACCGGCATTGGAAGGGACCGCAGAAAATCATGTATACATGGATTTGAACATCCGGCCAACTGAATAGAAGGAAATAGAACCCTCATTTATTGGATTCGACGAATGTTAATTTTACGATTCCATTTTTATATATACCTAATGTTTCCGGTAAGTAACTGCGAGTTTTGGAGCCCATCACCGCAGTGTAATTTCCTTACGTCGCGCGTCGCGGGCGTGTACGACAGCCACCAGGGTCCTTGTGCGCGGAGTGAAATGAAAAGTTTCCGCAGCAGAGGAATTATTCAGCGCGTAATAAGGTGAGCTGCTTCCTCGAGAGCCTGCTCTGACGTCACCGCTGCGCGACCAAAGCAGAAAATTCCGGTCCCGATTGCCGGGATGCCGTACCTACGCTGTCTAATTGGCATGTCAAAGGGTGGGGGTGAGTTCTGAACTCAGATGCCAGGGAAGGCTTTGATACACTGTGAATTCGCTGTCGTTCTTCAAAGAGTTCACTCTGTAACGGAATTTTTTTCTTGAGTTTTAAACACGAAAGGTGACTGAGAAAGTAACATATGTTTCCTGTAGGAAAGTTGATACAACGTAAATATCAATCAACCATAAAGTGGCTGGCATCGGTAGCGTAGGGGCTAGAGTGCTAGCTCCGCGTGCTGAAGGTCGCCGGTTCGAGTCCAGCCGCGGGCATGGGTGTTTAAGTGTTGTTATCTGTGAATGTCGTGGCCGTCTTGTGGTATCCATCCTTAGAAGCTACAATATGTATACTGGATGACTTATTCACTGGAAGCTATGATAATCACATTGAGCTGGCTGTATGGCCCAGTTGCCGAATGCCATTAAAAAAAAAAAATTGATTCGTTGGAAAATTAGTGCATAGTACTGTAAGAAAGTATACAGACCTATCAGGAAGTAACACTGATCAGCCAAAACATTATGACCACCTGCTAATTAGTATGTTGGTTCATCTTTGCAGCGCAATACAGCAGCGATTCGGCGTGGCATGGATTCGAAAAGTCCTTATTAAGTTTCCGGAGTTGTCTGGCACCAGATTTCTACGTACAGGTCACGCAAATCACTTTAATTACGGGCCGGTGGTTTGTGAGCGCGGCACTGGGAACGAGCATCTGGGAAACGGCGAGGCTGGTCGGCTGTTCGCGTGCTACTGTAGTGAGCATCAATGGAAGGTGGATGAAGGACGGCGAAACCACGACTGGGCGACAAGGTGGTGGACGTCCACGCCTCATCACAGAACGTGGAGGTCGGAGGCTTGTCCACTCTGTAAGGCGTGGTGCAGGCACAGGTGTTTCGGAGCACACTCTGCTGTCAGATTTGCCACATGTATTTACATGCGGCCGCGTAGCTCAGGTGGTAGAGCACCTGAGTCAGCACTAACAACCGGGGTTTGATCCCCGGCGACGCTGCGGATTTTTGTTCGAAGCTAAATGTCCGGAACAACCCCACAGCCCTACTCAGCCTGCTATCCAGTGAGTACCGTAGAGGAAATTCCGCGCGTAGCTGAAGAACGGCCGGAGTGTGACACCAACGTCGTCACCTTCCTTCTAGTACCGAAGGTTCAAAGTGAAGTGGGTCGCTCTACCTTCGTGGATCCCTAGGGGAAACGCCAGTGAGCCGAAGAAGTAGGAAAATAAATGAATAAATATTAGTTCTAAAGCCGTGACATTGTTTTGAATATGGTCATTGGACCTGCACAGTTCGCAATAAGCAGACAGGAGAATGCTAATTTTTTTTTCCTTTTAACATACGAGCTGGGAGTCACAACCTACACTGATTGTGATTTTCAGCTAACAACATCTGAAGCTTTATACCTGAAGATGACAGCAGACCTAGCTGTCGAAACGTTGTCTTTTTACGTCGCTGCTATCCGGCAGAAGTCCTGTGAAGATTTCATATCGTGCCTCAATAGTTTTCCGCGCAATCCTGCCCGGGTTGCGTTGCCGCGCGCGGCAGCCGCGTTCGTCGACAAAAATGGCTCGCGCGGCAAGGAAACAGTTCGGCACGCTCGAACATGGCTCGCGCGGCACCCATGCATAGTCGATACGCAGCTTAACACTTCCATCAATGGGGAAGTCAAAAAGAAACAACTCGATTTGAATTTCCCCGAGAAAGCTGTAATGGATGTGTGACTGTCTGAAGGGCAACCACAAAGCCCGGCTCACCGGCCGATGGAGATAATCATATCTGGACGTTGTGGATCATTTTCCTCAATTGCTGATAATATTGATAAATAAATAACGCCAAAGCAATTGAATGTTTGTGCATTTATTGCTATCTTTAAAATGAATCACTTCTCACAAAGAATACAAGAATCACTGCTGTTGAGAGTGGAGCATGAGTAAATGCAATAAACCGAAAAATGTAAGAAGATTATAATTTAGATAATAATTCCACTATACAAAACACAACAACAAAACCAATTTGTAACATTTGTACGTAATTACCAGACGAATCGCACTGAAGATGCTTCTGCAAAAGAAGTGATATTCATTCGGGAATTCAATAAATGCACAAACATTCAATTGCTTTGTCGTTATTAATTTATCGAGATAATCATGATGCAATCGAATTGTTCTACGATCTGAATAAACAGTTTACATGCTCTGGGGATGCTGCCGCCTCCTGGAAATGAATGCTGACGTTTCGGCTGAACATCTTAGACCATCTTCCACGCGAAACTTATAATCACTATGTCAGTGTTGTTGTGACAGCAGGTGCTGTTCTGTGTGAGGGTGTTAATACCTCTCTCGTCTATTTTGTAGGAATCTGGGAAGGAGGAAGTGTATACCCTCTTCTACCTGCTGGTCGGTTAACTGTTTGATGTACTCTGTAATATACGGCTACATCAAAGATATTCAACCGCCAGTTGAGAAACGCCCCTCCCTGGAGTTATCAGCTAATGGTCAGACGGCGGGTGTTTATTACGCGCATTTCACCCCCCCCCCCACCCTCCTCCTCCACCTCTGCTGTTGGAATTCACCTGGCGCGGGCAAGCTACGGCAGACACGGACAGCCAGGAACTATGTTCACCACACCACGTATTCCGCGCTATGAAGTCACAGAGTATCAAGTCATAGATACCATGTGTCAAACAATAATAACAGGGCTAGTGCGAGCCAGGAATAACGCAATGACCTTACTAGATATCATGTAAGCGGTATATCAGAGGCTAATAGCTTGGTGCAAATAAATAAATGTTTAAAAAATAAAAAACTTCAACCTGGAATCAGGGAGAATGATTTTGAAGGAAACACAAACGAAATAAGTGAGCAAGAAACAACAGATAGAGACATTTTTTAATAAAAGTGTTAAACATGGAAGTATTCCAAAGCGGGAAGTAAAGTAAAACATGATCGAAATGTTCCGAAGAGATGAGAAAGGTACAGAGTGGAAAGATGGAGGAATACTGCGCGTTGCACAATTGGCTGGTGATTCTTAAAAGGCCTTAGACCCCTATTACACTAAGCCACGCCACCGGAGACTCAGCCGAGCAATCTGTTACTGTTATCCTCACATTTTGTGTTGTGCATTATGTCCAGTGAACTACAGAATGTCACTGTGGAAATGAGTGAAAGTGTAGATAATATTTAATTAAATTGCAATGGAGCGCACGCCCCTATGGCGATTTCCCTACGCACCCATCTTCTCCCTTCCTGCACCCTTCTCCATTTGCCCTCTGAAAATTTTAGGTTTAAATTCTTTCAAAGTTTTTGGTAAAGTATATATCATTTCCCTTGGTAACTTATTTCAATCCCTAACACTCTTACGCAAAAAAGAGAATCTTCCTATATCTCTATGCCTGAAATCGAGTGCCAGCTTGTGGTCATGGTCATCTTTTTGCTTCCATGCACTACTTTTAATTCTTACATCAGTATCATCCCATGTGTAACAGTACAAGTGACTGGAACTGTTGCGTGTGCGACGGTTGGCACCCCTGCGGTGAGCCGGGTGATGTGGGAATCACGGGGACTGTGGCCGGTCGCAGGTAACAGTGCTGACGGGGACAGATGTATTTAAAGTAAAAGTGCCTCAACACTTAGAGAACATTGTAATTTTCGGATTCTAGCTTCATTTTATCGACTGATGGACATCCGGGAGAGAATGTGCAAGTAATATTAATAAATCGCCTGACTGGGAATATCCCGGATATTCCCAGTCAGGCGACCGTACTAACAAAATAATAACAATAATCTTTATATATAAAGATGAGCGTTCTGGTGGCTCAGTGGCTAAGGCGCTTGCTTTCCTGCCCCGGGCACGAATCCCGGCAGGCGCAGGAATTTTGAGAGTTGTTTTTAATCATATGAGCTATGCCAGGACGCTCCGTGGTTCGGATTCCACGTTAAACTGTAACGGAGAAGGGGCGGGACGGTACGAATACTCAACAACACGCCATAGGAACGGGACCGCCTCTATTAGCGGAGACGAGATTCAGCTACCCACTATATGTCGGTAAACTTCACAGGCGTGTGTAGCGGAGCGCTGTTGTCATCGGTTGGCAGCGGTGCGCACCCCTTCTGTTGCTGTAAAGTGCTCTGTGCCAAACGACACTAGGCAAAGTGGTGGGGAGGTGGCGGCGAGGTAAGCGAGGGCTAACCTGCGGCGCGCGCTCGTCCATACACTTCGGCTAATGAGGTTCCGTCCCGTCCCGCCTCCATTACAAGAGATAGTGGGAACGCGGCTTAAGATATAACGCCCCGCCACGTCTCTCCGCCACCTGTGGTTGCCAGTAGTCCGTCACTTTGTGGCGACGCCCTGGATCCATGTACAGTGACGAGCAGTGCCACCGGTGGCGTGACCAGCTGCGCCGCAAGGCGGCCTTGCGTAATAGAGGCCTAGCGGGAAAAGAAGAAAAAACACGCTCACATTGCTGTAACCGCCGGAACATCCAAAGAACGTGACGCACGAACAACAATCTCAACGCATCAGAGCGACATTCAACAGAGCTGTCAACACGGCCTGTGCTCAGGCTGGCAGCTCTTCTCTCCAAGTGTGAATCTCAGATTTTTTTTCCCCTTATGGCTTCACGCCTCGTCGACGACGAGGTCATTGGGAACAAGGAACGGGAAGGAATTCGGCAATGGCCTTTTGAAGGAAGCATCCTGGCATTCGCCTGGAGTGATTTGGGGAAACCATAGAAAACCCAAATCTGGATGCCCGGACGAGGATTCGAACCGGCGTCCTCCCGAATGCGAGGCCAGAGCGTTAACCGTTCACCCACCAAGCTCGGTGTGAATTTCAGTTAGTAGGCTATATGCAAGATATTTCTGATGAAATGGAAAAGGGTGGTCAAGTTGATAGTGTGGTACTACATCTTTTAAAGGTCTTTAACACAGTGAGCCATAAAATTATGTTAAATAAGGTAAAAATAATTGCAGTTGACAAAAAGATGATTTGCTGGTTAAAAGAATTCGTAAAAGGTAGAAAGCAAAAAGTCAGGGTAGGAAATGCAGTATTAAAAGAAGTAGAAGTAAGCATGGGAGTACCACAGGGTACTGCAGGGCACTGCTGTTCATTATTCTGACGAATGATTTTTACTGTCTTAGGTCGGGTTGTTTGCACATGACATAATGTTGTATAAAAGGATTAAAACAATAGAAGACTGAAAACCACTGCAGAGTGATCTAGATAGGATAACTAGCTGGATGTGTCAACATGGGACGAAGATAAATTATTATTATTATTATCACTCCGCCATTAAGTAAAAGTGTGTGGTGGAGGGTGCTTTCACCTATCCTATGGTTTGGAAGGGATATACAAGATATAGCAGGAGGCGCCCATGGGCTATTGTGAGGAACCATCCCAGCATTCGCCTGGAGTGATCCGGGAAAACCATGGAAACCCAGATTAGGATGGCCAGAGTGCTTTATCGAATGCTACTCCTGTCGGATTTTAAGTTTACTCGCCAGGTAAATCCTTTCTATTCCATTAACTAACCGTTCGAGAGAAAAATGAGTACACAAATGAATCGGTTCTGGCTCTGATTTTCGTGGTCATTTCAAGATATGAATGTTGCTGGTAGCAATATTTGTTTTCTGTCATTCCAAAATACGTCAGTCGTGAATTTTTCAATTAGCTTCTGTCGAAAGCAACGCCTTCGGTGTTCCAAGTCTTCCCAACCTAACTCCTTCAACAACGCATTTACGCTTTCCCTGCAACTATACAGGGTGGGGCATTTAATATGTTTTATGGAAATATTTCGGAACGAAAGCATTTTAACAAACAATAACCTATATAAAAAATAATCGTACAGTAGGGGGCTACAATTATGTGATATTGGTTTTTTCACAGGTGGCGCTGTTGTCGTTACAACAAGGTCAACTTAATTCTTTTAAATGGGACCCCCTATTTTTTTTTGAAGATTCCGATTCCTCATGAAAAAATAAAAATAGTTTGCTTAACTCACTTTTCTGTTAGCCTCACAGATGGCGCTGTAATCGCGAAAAATGAATATTCGCGTTTTTTGTGTATAATTTTAATTATTGTTTAAATAATTACATGTAATTTTCAATCTGTAAACATGGAAGGTAATTTTAAAGGATAATGACGAAATTGATTTTTTAAATGATTTTTGTTACTTATTTGCAGCCATGTCTACAGCAGGTGCTCAAAAAGGTGACCATTTACTTCCAGACATTTTCTGACACACTTCGAGCTGTTCAGACATCATTTCTGCAAAGGGTCAGAAAATGTCTGGAAGTAAATGGTCACCTTTTTGAGCACCTGCTGTAGACATGGCTGCAAATAAGTAAGAAAAATCATTTAAAAAATCAATTTCGTCATTATCCTTTAAAATTACCTTCCATGTTTACAGAATGAAAATTACATGTAATTATTTAAACAATAATTAAAATTATACACAAAAAACGCGAATATTCATTTTTCGCGATTACAGCGCCATCTGTGAGGCTAACAGAAAAGTGAGTTAAGCAAACTATTTTTATTTTTTCATGAGGAATCGGAATCTTCAAAAAAAAATAGGGCTTCCCATTTAAAAGAATTAAGTTGACCTTGTTGTAACGACAACAGCGCCACCTGTGAAAAAACCAATATCACATAATTGTAGCCCCCTACTGTACGATTATTTTTTATATAGGTTATTGTTTGTTAAAATGCTTTCTTTCCGAAATATTTCCAGAAAACATATTAAATGCCCCACCCTGTATATACATGTCACGAATCGGGCAGCTCTTCTTTGGACCATCTCTAATGCCTCCATTAATCCCTTTTGATGGGGACCCCATACAGAACAACAATATTCTGAAGACGCACTAGTGACTTATATGCAATTGATTTAACTTCCGGAGTGTAATGATTTAAATTACGACCTAGAAATCGGAGTATACGATTTGCTTTCCCCATTACATTCTCGATATGCTCATTCCACGACAAATTATTACGAATTGTTATCCCTAGGTATTTAGCGGAATCTACCGTTCTAAGAATAGTACCATTAATTGTATATTCAGAGCTAAAATGTGTTACCGTTTTTCTTACACACATGACTTGGCATTTTTTAGTTCCAACTGCCAGTCTTTACACCAAGCAACTATTTTCGTAATATCATCACGTAACAAAGCGCAGTCGTCATGGGTTGTGATTTCACGATAAATAATAGCATCATCGGCAAATAATCTTTTCATCCCCCCTATTATGTCGCATAAATCATTAAGGTATATGAGAAACAACAGAGGCCCTATCACTCATCCCTGGGGTACCCCGGACCTCACTTCGGCAAGTGATGAACGCTCACCGTCGAGATCTACACACTGTGTTCTGTCCTTCAGAAAGTCTGCAACCCAGTCTCATATTTGTCTAGATATGCCGTAGCCACGAAGTTTCCTAATTAACCTAGTGTGAGACACAGTGTCGAAAGCTTTTTTAAAGTCTAATAGAACTAAATCAACCTGGGATTTCCCATCTAGAATACGACACAAGTCATGAATTAGAAGTGCAAGTTGTGTGTCGCAGCACCGGCGTTTTCTGAAGCCATGTTGATTTGGGTTTAAAAGCTCACATTCATCCAAAAACCGCATTACTTTTTAATAGATGATATGTTCTAAAATCCTGCAAAATATTGAGGTTAACGAGATCGGCCTATAATTTTGAGGATCATTAACATTCCCATTTTTAAACTCTGGACTTATGATAGCGGTTTTCCAGTAGGCTGGTATTTTTCCTTAATCCAAGGAGGCGGTATATAATTTCATCAAATACGACGCAATTTTCCTTTAATTATCTAGAGTAGAATCTTGTAGGAATACCGTCTGGTCCAGAAGCCTTATTGGTTTTTACATTCATAAGCAGTTTAGGTATTCCCTCGACATCAAGAACAAGATCATTCAAAATTTTGTCGGAACGATTGTTAAATATATATGCAAAGTAGAACAAGCATATTGGGTACACAGATAAAAAGGTAAAGATAGATTATAAAGTGGGGAAGGAGCTGCTTATTGAAGATTCGAAATGTAAATACCTCGGCATAACATTTGATAGCAGACTTAACCGGGCAGGACACATTGGACAGGTAGTAGATAAAGCGTTCAATATCCTTCACCTGTTGGAAAGAGTGATGAAACGATGCACAAGAGAAATAAAGGAATTACAAATCTCTGGTCAGACCACTGCTGGAATATGGTGGTGTAGGTTGAGTCCCTCATTTCGGGTATCAAATACAGAAGTTGGAGAGAGTGCAGAGAAGGGCTACTAGATATGTCTTTGGCAATTACCGAAAAACGCATTGGGTAACTAATATGATAAAGGAGCACGAGTGGGATTCATTGGATGATAGAAGGAAGGTGAAGAGACTCATGGGAATGTAAAAGGCCTATATTGATGATGAAGCGTGGAAAGATAATGTTGGAAAATTAAGAGAGGTGGTTGGAAGGATAAAGATGACCATGACCAGAAGCTGGCACTTGATTTCAGGCATAAGGGTGTTAGAAAATTTTCTTTTATAGGAAAGGGTGTAAGGGATTGGAATAAATTACCAGGGCACGTGATGAATAATTTATCAAAAACTCAGAAAGAATTTAAAGTAAAAATTGGTTGAGAACAAAAGTGGGCTGGAGGAGGAAGGGAGAAAGATGGGTGTGTAGGGAGATTGCCACCGGAGAGTGCGCTCCATCGCAATTTTATGAATTATTATGATTTTATTATAAATCAGGAAGTTAACCACGACTGACCGGTGTCAAGTAGAATTATCTGACAAATAAAGAATCGTAATCTTGATACCATAAATTACTTTGTTGAAAAAAAAAAAAGGTGTAAACCATTATAATTACCTTGATGCATTGAATCTTTAAATATATTACTTCCAAAACATATCAACTGCGAGAAATAACTGAATTTACTCAATTCTCATTAATTGAAAAAGCCCACAAATGTGAGAATTATCGCACAATTAGTCTAACATCACATGCTTCAAAATTACTGACCAGAATAATATACAGAAGGATGGAAAGGGTTGTAGAAGAGATAGTAGGTGAAGATCAGATTGGGTTTAGGAAAAATCGCGGTACAAGGGAAGCAATTCTGTCTTTAAGATTAAGAAAAACAAAGATACTTTTATGGTATTTGTTGATTTAGAAAAAGCTTTTGATAATGTTAGGTGGGACAAGATGTTCAAAATTTTAAAGGAGTCTGGTCTAAAGTATCGAGATAGAAGAATACTCTACAAAATATATAAGAATCAAGTGGCTGTAATAAAAGTAGAGAATCACGAGAGACATGCATCAGTTAAAAAGGGTGTGAGACAAGGTTGTAGTCTATCCCCGTTAATATTCAACTTGTATGTAGAAGAAGCAATGAAGAAAGTCAAAGAAAAATTTACATGTGGCATAAGTGTTCAGGGAGAAAACATCAGTATGCTACGATTTCTGATGACATAGTCTTGTTAGCAGAGAGGGCTGAGGAAGTAATTACTGAATGGCATGAACAAAATACTGAAGGAAGATTTTGGACTGAATATAAATTAAAGCAAGACAAAAGTGATGAAATGTAGCAGAAATGATACCAATACTAGTAGATTAAATATAAAAATAGAATCGGATGCAATAGGAGAAGTAAGCGAATTCTATTACTTGGGAAGTAAAATTACAACCGATGGCCGAAGCAGAAATGATGTTAAAAGCAGAATAACACTAGCAAAAAGAGCCTTAATGAAAAAGAGAAACCTTTTAGTTTCAAATATTGATCTAGGAATTAGAAAGAACTTTTTAAAACTCTTTGTGTGGAGCACAGCACTTTATGGTAGCGAAACATGGACTTTAGGAATACCGGAAATAAAAAAAATTGAAGCATTTGAAATGTGGTGCTACAGAAGAATGCTGAAAATTAAATGGACAGACAAAGTAAGAAATGAACGAGTTTTGGAAATGATGGGTGAGAAAAGAAGTTTGTGGAAGAAGCTTACGGAAAAAAGAGATAGGTTGGTAGGTGATATTTTGAGACATGCTCGATTGGTTAATTTGTTAGTGGAGGGAACAGTCGAAGGTAAGAACTGTAGAGGAAGACAGAGATTAGAATATATGAAGCATATAATTGAGGACGTGGGCTGTAGAAATAAAGAGCTTAGCAGGAAAGGATGGAGGATTGCATGAAACCAGTCAAAAGACTGACGACAGAAAAAAAATAATCGTAACAATTAGTAAAAATTAGTAAAAAAATAGGAAATTTAATTATTTAATATTATAATGTCACCATTATAATACCAGGTGGTACGATTCTTGCTCAAAAAATTCATATGATTATTGAAGATATCTGGATAAATGAAAAAATCCCTGAAAACGGGAAATGTGCACTAATTCACCCACTTCACAAAAAAAAGAGATAAAACTGACATTAATAACTACAGAGGAATTTCCTTTTTACCATATACTTACAAAATTCTATTCAAGGCACCTGTCATAAGACTTGAAACACAACAGATCATCTTCTTGGCGAGTATCAGGCAGGATTCAGAAAAGGCAGGTCATGTGCAGAACAAATTTTAAATCTCAAAACCATCTTACGAATCCGTAAAAACAGACAAACTATAATCACTTTTTTAGGCTTCAAAAAAGCTTATAACTTTATTGACAGACAAAAACTTTTTAAGATACTAGAAGAATACAAAGTGGACAGGAAAACAAGAGAATTAATCAAACAGACATTAACGGATACCATTTCAATTGTAAGGTTCTTAGGTGAGGTATCTGAACCTTTTAAAATCAGAACAGGAGTTCGACAAGGAGATGGACTATCACATCTTTTGTTCAAACTTGTTCTAGACAAAGTAATCAAAACCTGGGAGAGAGAAGTGAAAGGAATAACTATTGGCAGGCTGCTCAGAAATAAACTTCAGTTGCGGTGTTTGGCCTTTGCAGATGATCTAGCAATTCTCTCCAACAACAGGCAAGAGGCAGTCCACGCCCTTGAAAAGTTGCATGAAATTTCATCTAAATGTGGTCTCCAAATCTCATATGCTATAACCCAATATATGGAAGGATCTTCACGGTACCAAGATGGACAACCCTTAAAAACGCGATTTGGCAATATCACTCACGTAACTAAATTCAGATATCTAGGAGAAATTATTCAACCTGCAGGACTAAATCGTGAAGCAAACAAGGAGAGAATAACTAAATTACAAAAATCGTACACAATCACCTGGAACAGATACAACAAAAAGTCGATATCCCGAAATGCCAAGTTAGGACACTACAACACTGTAACCAAACCGGAGGCATTATACGCATCGGAAACTTTGATCATTGGGGGCAGATCACTGATTAAAGATATTGAAAAGCAAGAAAGGAAAATCTTTGGCCCAGTTTGTACCGGAGGAATCTGGATGAAAAGGAAATCGCACGAACTATAATCAATATTCGGAAAAAAATTCAGACCCATTTATGAAAAGAAGACTTAAATTCTACGGGCCATATTATCAGAATGAGTAACAACGGAGTAACAAAAGAATTCTAATCCTGGCCATTTCAATGAACATCAAAAAGAAATGGCTAACAGAAATCGGAAAGGATCTCAAGGAAATTGGAATAACAGACGATATCATACAGGACAGACGCCGATTTAGTAGCATGGTCAATAACCACCAGTTTACCAACAGCCAGTATATTAGAAGAAGGAACACTTTGACAGAAGAACGCAGGAAAGAGCACAGCGGAAGGATGAAGAGATTTTGGGAACAGAGGAAAATCACGTCTGATAGATAAGTTCACTTGCGCTCCTGAGTTGGGCAGAACGATTGAAGAAGAAGAAGAATGTGACCATTAATGAGAATGTCTGTAAAGTTTCAAGTCAATCGGTCGATGTAATGTTGGTGAAACATCGATTATAAAATTTTGAACATATAACATAATGGGGAAACTAATCTAACAGCGAAAAAAAAAAAAACAATGCTTGAGCGGGCTCCACTTTACGGCTCACGTATGGTGGCGCCATTGCATTCGTTCGATTGCAATGGATTCATTGCAATTTTATTAAGAGGCAATAATTATCAACTGAGGGATATGGTTCTTCTGTATCAAACACTTTATCTAACACTGGTACTTAAATCTTTTTGTTTGGGTTTGTTTGCAGCAAAGTTTTTTGTCGTCTCTGTTTTAAACTCACGTCGGTTGGTACAGATAATAGCCATCAAGCTCACAGGAAGAAAGTAATTACAATTCACATTAAGAAATAGATATTCCAGGATTTCGTGTTTTTTTTTTTTTTTTTTTTTTTTTTTTTTTTTTTTTTTTTTTTTTTTTTTTTTTTTTACGTAGACATGTTAAAAAGCAGTCATCTATAAATTACGTCACACCTTAAGGCAGGGGTGGGCAACCTGCGGCCCGCGAAATTCATCACACATTCACAAAATACATTTATTTTATAATGGCCAAAGTAGTGCAAACCAATGATTTAAAAAATACATTATTTGTGCATCCATATATACGAAATTAACTGTCGACATTATGAGAAAAAAATTAACTTTGATTTTAAAATAATATTCTTGCGAATATATAATTTTATATGCGGCCCGCGGAGTTATGATTCATTTCCAGAGTGGCCCGTAAGATCATTTTGGTTGGCCACCCCTGCCTTAAGGGAAGGGAGGATGTCAATAAAGTGTGACATTGTGTGACAAAGAGGGGGGGGGGGGGCGGGTTATAAGCTTTTTAATGTCACATGTAAACTGTGTATGACCTTTAGACACCATGGCGGCAGCCCGATTTCACCCTATGGTGTCGTACGTCGGCTGTCTTTGACATACGCCGAAAGGACAATGCCGCCTTTGAGGCTTTGACAGAATGCGACCTCCGCATACTCATTTAAACGAATGAGTGGCATCTGTGGTCTATATCTTTCATCATACAAAGCCACTAACCAACACAAGCAATCATATAAGATGTTTTGCTCATCGCGTAGATTTGTCCTCACAGAAGACAGCTAGATAAACAATGACAATGATGT
>CM061920.1:14752897-14793894 GCA_031002005.1 Vandiemenella viatica | reverse complement strand
TTCTGACAGTCAATTTATTCGTGGATACTTAGCTAAATAGAACATTTATTTCATAGCGTGCATAACCTAGAAATATATCTCTTTGGATAACAAAGGCGAAAAGAGTGACGTCATAGCGCGGCGTCATAGTGTGACGTCACAGCGTGACAACGTGACCGAATAAGCATTTTATAAGAATGGATTCAAAGCTATATCCTACTTTTTGTTACCTTCCCACACAGCCGAGTAGCTCTAACACTGGCAATATATATTCTTGTGTCAACTAAACTAAACACTACGCACGTGGAATCTAATATACAAAATTATATAGTTTTACGTAGGTCTTATACGTATATACATCTACATCACAATATTAATATAATCTCTTCGCTATCTGATCTCAACAACAAAAAGAGGCTGGGCATGCCAGAATTAATGAACGAAAGCTTCGCACGAGTCTAGCAGTACATTAGTAATTAAAATAACTTGATATATTACAATATATTTGGAGTATCAATTTTAAGTACCAATTCGATGTTTCTGTACGAACGTAAATCAGTGATCTATTTCATGTATTGCATATATATTGGATAAATATACATACTTTCTTTTACTGTCATCAGTCTTTTGACTGGCTTGATGCAATCCTCCATCCTTTCCTATCATGTGCTAACCTCTTCATATCTACTTATCCCATACAACCCACGTCCTCAGTTATCTGCTTCATATATTCCAATCTCTGTCTTCCTCTACAGTTCGTACCTTCGACTGTTCCCTCTACCAGCCAATTAACCAATCCAGCATGTCTCAAAATATGACCTACCAACCTGTCTCTTCTTTCTGTAAGCTTTTCCCTTCCACAAACTTCTTTCTCACCCATCATTTCCAAATCTCATTCATTTCCTACTTTGTCTGTCTACTTAATTTTCAGCATTCTTCTGTAGCACCACATTTCAAATGCTTCAATATCCTTCTTTCCGGTATTCCTAAAGTCCATGTTTCGATACCGTAAAGTGCTGTGCTCCACACATAAAGAATTAAAAAGTTTTTTCTAATTCCTAGATCAATATTTGAACCTAAAAGATTACTCTTTTTCATGAAGGCCCTTTTTGCTAGTGCTATTCTGCTTTTAACATCTTTCCTGCTTTGGCCATAGGTTGTACTTTTGCTTCCCAAATAACAGAATTCACTTACTTCCCCAATTGCATTCGATCCTTTTTTATATTTAATCTACTAGTATTGGTATCATTTCTGCTAAATTTCATCACTTTAATCTTTCTTTGATTTATATTCACTCCAAAATCTTCCTTCAATATTTTTTTCGTTCCTTTCAGTAATTTTCAATATCCTCAGCCCTTTCAGCTAACAAGACAATGTCATCAGCAAATCGTAGCATACTGATTTTTTTTCTGCCTGAACACTTATTTCACAAGGAAATTTTTCTTTGACTTTCTTAATTGCTTCATTTACGTACAAGCTGATTATTAACGGAGATAGACTACAACCTTGTGTCACACCCTTTTTAACTGATGCTTGTCTCTCATGATTCTTTTAATATAGCCACTTGATTCTTATATAGTTTATATTCTTTTATCACGATAATTTAGAGTTTATCAATGTATTCCTTCCATCGGTTAGCTCTATCAACAGAGTTTAAAAGAGGTTTCCCATCGGCGGCTTTAATGTTCACACCTCTTTTCTTCATTTCTATGTGCAACATCTACTTTACTTACGACCATTTCCTTTTCTACTTCTTCTCACATTTCTTCTGACCATTTTTCTTTTGCTCTTTAGCATTTCCTATTTATTTGATTTCTGAATTTTCCTGTACTGCTCTCTTCTTGCTTCATCCTGAGCATGTTTGTACCTTATCTTCTGATCCATCAGTACCAAAATTTCTTCTGTATTCCAAGGTTTTCTGGCAGCTTGTTCCCTAAAGACTAATGTGTCTTTACCAGCTATCATTATTTCTGCCCTTAATGCACTCCATTCGTCCTCGGTTGCTGCTTTTTAGAGTTATTTCTTATACCTAAGTCTACCATTTCTGCAAATTTTTATCTAGTACTAGATTGTACCTCACTTCCAGTCTGTTCTGCTTATGCTGCTTCCTTATTCGCTTGAATTTCAGCCTGCACTTCATTACTATCAATTTATGTCTAGAGTCTATGTCTGCTCCTGGGTACGCTTTACAGTTTAGAACTTGATTCCTGGATCTCTGTTTGACAATGATATAATCTAGCTGATATCTGCCTGTATCCCCAGGACGTTTCCAGGTGTATATTGTTCTTGCATGGTTCTTAAACAGTGTTTTCGCCACTACTAGCTTATATCTTTCACAAAATTCTAACAACCTGCTTCCCCGCTCATTTCTTTTTCCTAGACCAAAACTTCCTACAGTAATCCCCTGTTTTCCTTCTCCCACTATTGCATTCCAATCACCCATGATTATTAAATTTTCCTCCCCCTTACATATTGGATTAATTCTTCAATTTCAGCGTATATTTTCTCTATTTCTTCGTTATCTTCCTGTGACGTTGGCATATATACTTGTACTAATGTGGTTGAGGTGGGCTTAGTTTCTAACCTCATCAAAATAATCCTGTCACTAAGCTGTTCATAATAACTCACCCGTTTCCCTACTCTCTTATTCATTACAAATCCTACACCAGTGACTCCATCGACAGCTTGTGTGCTAATTATCCTGTGTTCCCCAGACCAGAAATCCTGTGCGTCCTTCCATTTAATCTCACTAATCCCAACAACATATAACTTTGCCTTTCTAGATTTTCTAACCTAACTGCCCTATTCAGACTTCTAACATTCCACGCTCCGACTCGTAGAATGTTTTTATCCATTCTGATGACTCCTCCCTGAGCAGTCCCCACCCGGAGATCCGATTGGGGGACCATTTTACCTCCGGAATATTTTACCCAGGAAGAAGCCATCATGATATACGTAATTTGCGAGTATTACATGTCCTCGGGATACTATTTGGATCTTTAATGCAGTGGTTTCCCGTTGCCTTCTGCATTCCCATGGCGTTGATCATTTCTGATTCATCCACCTTTAGGGGCCGTTTCCAACCCCAAGGGCAAAAGGGTGCCGTGAACCGCTCCCCGCTCTTCCGCCCTCTTTTTGGAGTCCGTTGGCAAGCAGTAGGTGACTCCTTATACCGGGAATCTTTCAGTAGCCAGAGCCTCGTCCGTGCAAACAGGGTGAACCACGTGAAGGAGAGGTTGACATTTGGTTGGATAAGGCTACTATAGTCTCTCCCAAACCCTTACACCCTAGTCTAGCAGAACATTACTAATTATAATTTGATATGTTACAATATATTTGGAGTATCAATTTTAAGTACCAATTAGATATTTTTGTACTTACGTAAATCGGTGATCAGTTTCATGTGGTGCATATATATTGGATAAATGTACATACAAATATTATCTGAACGCATCTATAAAAAAGTGAATTCGTCGTAATTTAACAGTTTTTCATCAACGGTTAACAGGTTAAAAATTTTTTACTTTTTAACAGGTTTACGTTAACGTTTTTTTTTTTTTTTTTTTTTTTTTTTTGTAAACGGTTAGTTTTTTTTTTAATCAAATTGAAGAATTTGTATTAAGTATCCGTGTTGCGATGTTGAGGGTTGACTCAAATTTACAGCTTCATTGATGTGTAGAAGCCAATTCGTTGTTGAAGTATCTGATATGCCAAGCCTCAACTGTGTCGTCCAAAAGAGTGGCTTCTGCAGTTGGCGGCACTGGACAACAGGAGTAGATTGACGGGAGAACTCATAAAACAAAGTTCTTTTGTTGTCTACATCAGGTGAATACTGATTCGATTAATTGTAAAAATAGATATATTCTATAATTTCCGCATGTGTTTTAAATTTTATGAATTTTCTTAAATTTTTCGGGACATTTTTAGAAAGGTACTGCTGTCTTTAGACAAAAATATCGATATTACTTTTCTTACGATATATGTCGATACAGTTTGTTAATATCGATACCATATTTATCTACACATTTATCTACACATTATTTCATTTGCCCATACCGGCATTGGAAGAGACCGCAGAATATCATGTATACATGGATTTGAACATCCGGTCAACTGAATAGAAGGAAATAGAACCCTCATTTACTGGATTCGATGAATGTTAATTTTACGATTCCATTTTTATATATACCTAATGTTTCCGGTAAGTAACTGCGAGTTTTGGAGCCCATCACCGCAGTGTAATTTCCTTACGTCGCGCGTCGCGGGCGTGTACGACAGCCACCGGGGTCCTTGTGCGCGGAGTGAAATGAAAAGTTTCCGCAGCAGAGGAATTATTCAGTGCGTAATAAGGTGAGCTGCTTCCTCGAGAGCCTGCTCTGACGTCACCGCTGCGCGACCAAAGGAGAAAATTCCGGTCCCGATTGCCGGGATGCCGTACGTACGCTGTCTAATTGGCGTGTCAAAGGGTGGGTTTGAGTTCTGAACTCAGATGCCAGGGAAGGCTTTGATACACTGTGAATCCGCTGTCGTTCCTCAAAGAGTTCACTCTGTAACGGAATTTTTATCTTGAGTTTTAAACACGAAAGGTGACTGAGAAAGTAACATATGTTTCCTGTAGGAAAGTTGATACAACGTAAATATCAATCAACCATACAGTGGCTGGCATCGGTAGCGTAGGGGCTAGAGTGCTAGCTCCGCGTGCTGAAGGTCGCCGGTTCGAGTCCGGCCGCGGGCATGGGTGTTTAAGTGTTTTATATGTGAATGTCGTGGCCGTCTTGTGGTATCCGTCCTTAGAAGCTACAATATATATACTGGATGACTTATTCACTGGAAACTATGATAATCACAATGAGCTGGCTGTATGGCCTCAGTTGCCGAATACCATTACAAAAAAAAGTGATTGATTCGTTGGAAAATTAGTGCATAGTACTGTAAGAAAGTATACAGACCTATCAGGAAGAAACACTGGTCAGCCAAAACATTATTACCATCTGCTTATTAGTGTGTTGGTCCATCTTTGCAGCGCAATACAGCAGCGATTCGACGTGGCATGGATTCGAAAAGTCCTTGTTCGGTTTCCGGAGTTGTCTGGCACCAGATTTCTACGTACAGGTCACGCAAATCACTTTAATTACGGGCCGGTGGTTTGTGAGCGCGGCACTGGGAACGAGCATCTGGGAAACGGCGAGGCTGGTCGGCTGTTCGCGTGCTGCTGTAGTGAGCATCTATGCAGAGTGGATGAAGGACGGCGAAACCACGACTGGGCGACAAGGTGGTGGACGTCCACGCCTCATCACAGAACGTGGAGGTCGGAGGCTTGTCCACTCTGTAAGGCGTGGTGCAGGCACAGGTGTTTCGGAGCACACTCTGCTGTCAGATTTGCCACATGTATTTACATACTTCCCGCTTTACATCCGGCCGCGTAGCTCAGGTGGTAGAGCACCTGAGTCAGCACTAACAACCGGGGTTTGATCCCCGGCGACGCTGCGGATTTTTGTTCGAAGCTAAATGTCCGGAACAACTCCACAGCCCTACTCAGTCTGCTATCCAGTGAGTACCGTAGAGGAAATTCCGCGCGTAGCTGAAGAACGGCCGGAGTGTGACACCAACGTCGTCACCTTCCTTCTAGTACCGAAGGTTCAAAGTGGAGTGGGTAGCTCTACCTTCGTGGATCCCTAGGGGAAACGCCAGTGAGCCGAAGAAGTAGGAAAATAAATGAATAAATATTAGTTCTAAAGCCGTGACATTGTTTTGAATATGGTCATTGGACCTGCACAGTTCGCAATAAGCAGACAGGAGAATGCTAATTTTTGTTTTCCTTTTAACATACGAGCTGGGAGTCACAACCGACACTGATTGTGATTTTCAGCTAACAACATCTGAAGCTTTATACCTGAAGATGACAGCAGACCTAGCTGTCGAAACGTTGTCTTTTTACGTCACTGCTATCCGGCAGAAGTCCTGTGAAGATTTCATATCGCGCCTCAATAGTTTTCCGCGCAATCCTGCCCGGGTTGCGTTGCCGCGCGCGGCAGCCGCGTTCGTCGACAAAAATGGCTCGCGCGGCAAGGAACCAGTTCGGCACGCTCGAACATGGCTCGCGCGGCACCCGTGCATAGTCGATACGCAGCTTAACACTTCCATCAATGGGGAAGACAAAAAGAAACAACTCGATTCGAATTTCCCCGAGAAAGCTGTAATGGATGTGTGACTGTCTGAAGGGCAACCAGAAAGCCCGGCTCACCGGCCGATGGAGATAATCATATCTGGACGTTGTGGATCATTTTTCTCAATTGCTGATAATTGATAAAATAAATAACGCCAATACAATTGAATGTTTGTGCATTTATTGCTATCTTTAAAATGAATCACTTCTCACAAAGAAAACAAGAATCACTGCTGTTGAGAGTGGAGCATGAGTAGATGCAATAAACCAAAAAATGTAAGTAGATTATAATTTAGATAATAATTCCACTATACAAAACACAACATAACAAATTTGTAACATTTTTACGTAATTACCAGACGAATCGCACTGAAGATGCTTCTGCAAAAGAAGTGAAACGCATTCGGGAGTTCAATAAGTGCACAAACATTCAATTGCTTTGGCGTTATTAATTTATCGAGATAATCATGATGCAATCAAATGGTTCACGATCTGAATAAACAGTTTACTTAATCTGGGGATGCTGCCGCCGGCTGGAAATAAACGCTGACGTTTCGGCTGAACATCTTAGACCATCTTCCACGCGAAACTCATAATCATGATGTCAGTGTTGTTGTGACGGCAGGTGCTGTTCTGTGTGAGGGTGTTAATACCTTTCTCGTCTATTTTGTAGGAATCTGGGAAGGAGGAAGTGTATTCCCTCGTCTACCTGCTGGGCGGTTAACTGTTTGATGTACTCTGAAATATACAGCTACATCAAAGATATTCAACCGCCAGTTGAGAAACGCCCCTCCCTGGAGTTATCAGCTAATGGTCAGACGGCGGGTGTTTATTACGCGCATTTCACCCCCCCACGCTCCCCCTCCACCTCTGCTGTTGGAATTCACCTGGCGCGGGCAAGCTACGACAAACACGGACAGCCAGGAACTATGTTCACCACGCCACGTATTCCGCGCTATGAAGTCACAGAGTATCAAGTCATAGATACCAGGTGTCAAACAATAATAACAGGGCAACTGCGAGCCAGGAATAACGCAATGACCTTACTAGATATCATGTAAGCGGTATATCAGAGGCTAATAGCTTGGTGCAAATAAATAAATGTTTTAAAAATAAAAAACTTCAACCTGGAATCAGGGAGAATGATTTTGAAGGAAACACAAACGAAATAAGTGAGCAAGGAACAACAGATAGAGAATTTTTTAATAAAAGTGTTAAACATGGAAGTATTCCAAAGCGGGAAGTAAAGTAAAACATGATCGAAATGTTCCGAAGAGATGAGAAAGGTACATAGTGGAAAGATGGAGGAATACTGCGCGTTGCACAATTGGCTGGTGATTCTTAAAAGGCCTTAGACCTCTATTACACTATGCCACGCCACTGGAGACTCAGCCGAGCAATCTGTTACTGTTATCCTCACATTTTGTGTTGTGCATAATGTCCAGTGAACTACAGAATGTCACTGTGGAAATGAGTGAAAGTGTAGATAATATTTAATTAAATTGCCCCTAAGGCAATTTCCCTTCGCACCCATCTTCTCCCTTCCTACACCCTTCTCCATTTGCCCTCTGAAAATTTTAGGTTTAAATTCTTTCAAAGTTTTTGGTAAAGTATATATCATTTCCCTTGGTAACTTATTCCAATCCCTAACACTCTTGCGCAAAAAAGAGAATCTTCCTATATCCCTATGCCTGAAATCGAGTGCCAGCTTGTGGTCATGGTCATCTTTTCGCTTCCATGCACTACTTTTATTCTTACTTCAGTATCATCCCATGTGTAACAGTACAAGTGACTGGAACTGTTGGGTGTGCGACGGTTGGCACCCCTGCGGTGAGCCGGGCGATGTGGGAGTCGCGGGGAGTGTGGCCGGTCGCAGGTAACAGTGCTGGCGGGGACAGATGTGTTTAAAGTAAAAGTGTTTCAACACTTAAAGAACACTGTAATCTTCGGATTCTAGCTTCATTTTGTTGACTGATGGACATCCGGGAGAGAATGTGCAAGTTATATTAATAAATCAAAGTGGCAAACAGTAAATGTCAAAAGTTTTCATCTGATCTCGATGAAATTTTGCACACTTATCCTTTGAAACAAGGAGAAAAACACTGTCTACATTTGGTTCAAAAAATATCTGTATAAATAACACATGTTGTCTCATAACTTTGAAATACGGCGATAGACAGACACGTTGGATATGGACGCCTCCGTACCGTGTTTCCGTGTAGTGGACTGGCAGCTCAGTGGTTAAAGCACATGCTTACGAACGTCGTTGTCTCCGGTTCAAAACAATCTCCGTGGAGGCTAAGTTTTTAAAAAATTGTTTTTCATCGTAAGAGTCAGGCCTGGGCCGTAGGTTATTTGGATTGAATGTTAAACTGTAGATATTAGAAAGTTAGGGGTCCAATGCGAGGCAAATCGTAGGTAGTCTAGCACTGTTGTAGGTGTACACTTTTTTACGTTATAATGATCCCTCAGGTGTTGTTCGCAGTCAGTGTGTGAGTGTAAACCACAGTAATATTATTATAAATACGAAAGTAAGTCTCTGTCTTTTTGTTACGTTTTGACGACTAAATGGCTACATCACTGTGATGGAATTTGATAAAGAAATCTGTATGAAGGGCGCAGGATATTTTTTCCAGTATGATTAACAGTTGTAGTCACGAAATTCTGAGACCTTATCGAATGGTGACAGAAATATGTTGGAAATTGATTCCCTTCAAGAGACAGGTTCGACGGTGCAATGATATAGTGATAGCTCTCCGGTCGTATTATTCCGACTCGATATTGTTTGGGACCAATCCTTCGTTACCAACAACTTTCTATATTTAATTCTGTCAAAAAAAAATTCTTAATCCACGCGTACGAAATCGCAGGTACGAGCTAGTAATGTAATAAAGTTGTTGTGTAAAGTTACTTTGCGGCAGGGCAGTAACGATTATAAGACTGTTTAGTTACACATGTCTCATCACCAATACACGCCTTGTACACTCCCATGACCCTCTTCACCCTCCTCCTGTCTTGCAATGAATCCCATTCCAGCTCTTTTATCACATCTGTCACTGATTGCATTCTGTTGTAATTTCCAGAAATAAATCTAGCAGCCCTTTATTGCACCCTCTCCAACTCCTGCATTTGATACGCAAAATGTGGGTCCCATACTACACTACCATATTCAAGCAATGGTCTGACCAGGGAAAGGCAAGAAGCAGGAAGAAGCTCTGAAAGCGGGCCAGAAGTTCTTGGACGCAAAAGTGAATACTGAAGATTTCATTTGTGCAAGTGAACAACAGTGTGTCAGCTCGTTATCAGAGACGTTATCTCGTCACTAATGGTGGCTAAAACGAGTGGTGATGAGACTAGCTGCGCCGCCTGGCGGCCCAGTGTAAAGCCGCGTTCCCACGATCTCTTGTAACGGAGAAGGGGCGGGACGGTACGAATACTCAACAACACGCCATAGGAACGGGCCGCCTTGGTTAGCGGGTACGAGATGCAGCTACCCACTCTATGTCGGTAAACTTCACAGGCGTGTGTAGCGGAGCGCTGTTGTCATCGGTTGGCAGTAGCGGTGCGCACCCCTTCTGTTGCTGTAAAGTGCTCTGTGCCAAACGACACTACGCAAAGTGGTGGGGAGGTGGCGAGGTGGCGGCGAGGTAAGCGAGGGCTAACCTGCGGCGCGCGCTCGTCCATACACTTCGGCTAATGAGGTTCCGTCCCGTCCCGCCTCCATTACAAGAGATAGTGGGAACGCGGCTTAAGATACAACGCCCCGCCACGTCTCTCCGCCACCTGTGGTTGCCAGTAGTCCGTCACTTTGTGGCGACGCCCTGGCTCCATGTACAGTGACGAACAGCGCCACCGGTGGCGTGACCAGCTGCGCCGCCAGGCGGCCTAGCGTAATAGAGGCCTAGCGGGAAAAGAAGAAAAAACACGCTCACATTGCTGTAACCGCCGGAACATCCAAAGAACGTGACGCATGAACAACAATCTCAACGCATCAGAGCGACATTCAACAGAGCTGTCAACACGGCCTGTGCTCGGCTCTTCTCTCCAAGTGTGAATCTCAGATTTTTTTTCCCCTTATGGCTTCACGCCTCGTCGACGACGAGGTCATTGGGAACAAGGAACGGGAAGGAATTCGGCAATGGCCTTTTGAAGGAAGCATCCTGGCATTCGCCTGGAGTGATTTGGGGAAACCATAGAAAACCCAAATCTGGATGCCCGGACGAGGATTCGAACCGGCGTCCTCCCGAATGCGAGGCCAGAGCGTTAACCGTTCACCCACCAAGCTCGGTGTGAATTTCAGTTAGTAGGCTATATGCAAGATATTTCTGATGAAATGGAAAAGGGTGGTCAAGTTGATAGTGTGGTACTACATCTTTTAAAGGTCTTTAACACAGTGAGCCATAAAATTGTGTTAAATAAGGTAAAAATAATTGCAGTTGACAAAAAGATGATTTGCTGGTTAAAAGAATTCGTAAAAGGTGGAAAGCAAAAAGACAGGGTAGGAAATGCAGTATTAAAGAAGTAGAAGTAAGCATGGGAGTACCACAGGGTACTGCAGGGCACTGCTGTTCATTATTCTGACGAATGATTTTTACTGTCTTAGGTCGGGTTGTTTGCACATGACATAATGTTGTATAAAAGGATTAAAACAATAGAAGACTGAAAACCACTGCAGAGTGATCTAGATAGGATAACTAGCTGGATGTGTCAACATGGGACGAAGATAAATTATTATTATTATTATCACTCCGCGATTAAGTAAAAGTGTGTGGTGGAGGGTGCTTTCACCTATCCTATGGTTTGGAAGGGATATACAAGATATAGCAGGAGGCGCCCATGGGCTATTGTGAGGAACCATCCCAGCATTCGCCTGGAGTGATCCGGGAAAACCATGGAAACACAGATTAGGATGGCCAGAGTGCTTTATCGAATGCTACTCCTGTCGGATTTTAAGTTTACTCGCCAGGTAAATCCTTTCTATTCCATTAACTAACCGTTCGAGGGAAAAATGAGTACACAAATGAATCGGTTCTGGCTCTGATTTTTGTGGTCATTTCAAGATATGAATGTTGCTGGTAGCAATATTTGTTTTCTGTCATTCCAAAATACGTCAGTCGTGAATTTTTCAATTAGCTTCTGTCGAAAGCAACGCCTTCGGTGTTCCAAGTCTTCCCAACCTAACTCCTTCAACAACGCATTTACGCTTTCCCTGCAACTATATATACCTGTCACGAATCGGGCGGCTCTTCTTTGGACCATCTCTAATGCCTCCATTAATCCCTTTTTATGGGGACCCCATACAGAGCAACAATATTCTAAGTGAGGACGCACTACTGACTTGTATGCAATTGATTTAACTTCCGGAGTGTATTGATTTAAATTACGACCTAGAAATCGGAGCATACGATTTGTTTTCCCCATTACATTCTCGATATGCTCATTCCACGACAAATTATTACGAATTGTTATCCCTAGGTACTTAGCGGAATCTACCGTTCTAAGAATAGTACCATTAATTGTATATTCAGAGCTAAAATGTGTTACCGTTTTTCTTAGACACATGACTTGGCATTTTTTAGTTCCAACTGCCAGTCTTTACACCAAGCAACTTTTTTCGTAATATCATCATGTACCAAGCGCAGTCGTCTTGGGTTGTGATTTCACGATAAATAATAGCATCATCGGCAAATAATCTTTTCATCCCCCCTATTATGTCGCATAAATCATTAAGGTATATGAGAAACAACAGAGGCCCTATCACTCATCCCTGGGGTACCCCGGACCTCACTTCGGCAAGTGATGAACGCTCACCGTCGAGATCTACACACTGTGTTCTGTCCTTCAGAAAGTCTGCAACCCAGTCTCATATTTGTCTAGATATGCCGTAGCCACGAAGTTTCCTAATTAACCTAGTGTGAGACACAGTGTCGAAAGCTTTTTTAAAGTCTAATAGAACTAAATCAACCTGGGATTTCCCATCTAGAATACGACACAAGTCATGAATTAGAAGTGCAAGTTGTGTGTCGCAGCATCGGCGTTTTCTGAAGCCATGTTGATTTGGGTTTAAAAGCTCACATTCATCCAAAAACCGCATTACTTTTTAATAGATGATATGTTCTAAAATCCTGCAAAATATTGAGGTTAACGAGATCGGCCTATAATTTTGAGGATCATTAACATTCCCATTTTTAAACTCTGGACTTATGATAGCGGTTTTCCAGTAGGCTGGTATTTTTCCTTAATCCAAGGAGGCGGTATATAATTTCATCAAATACGACGCAATTTTCCTTTAATTATCTAGAGTAGAATCTTGTAGGAATACCGTCTGGTCCAGAAGCCTTATTGGTTTTTACATTCATAAGCAGTTTAGGTATTCCCTCGACATCAAGAACAAGATCATTCAAAATTTTGTCGGAACGATTGTTAAATATATATGCAAAGTAGAACAAGCATATTGGGTACACAGATAAAAAGGTAAAGATAGATTATAAAGTGGGGAAGGAGCTGCTTATTGAAGATTCGAAATGTAAATACCTCGGCATAACATTTGATAGCAGACTTAACCGGGCAGGACACATTGGACAGGTAGTAGATAAAGCGTTCAATATCCTTCACCTGTTGGAAAGAGTGATGAAACGATGCACAAGAGAAATAAAGGAATTACAAAACTCTGGTCAGACCACTGCTGGAATATGGTGGTGTAGGTTGAGTCCCTCATTTCGGGTATCAAATACAGGAGTTGGAGAGAGTGCAGAGAAGGGCTACTAGATATGTCTTTGGCAATTACCGAAAAACGCATTGGGTAACTAATATGATAAAGGAGCACGAGTGGGATTCATTGGATGATAGAAGGAAGGTGAAGAGACTCATGGGAATGTAAAAGACCTATACTGATGATGAAGCGTGGAAAGATAATGTTGGAAAATTAAGAGAGGTGGTTGGAAGGATAAAGATGACCATGACCAGAAGCTGGCACTTGATTTCAGGCATAAGGGTGTTAGAAAATTTTCTTTTATAGGAAAGGGTGTAAGGGATGGGAATAAATTTCCAGGGCACGTGATGAATAATTTATCAAAAACTCAGAAAGAATTTAAAGTAAAAATTGGTTGAGAACAAAAGTGGGCTGGAGGAGGAAGGGAGAAAGATGGGTGTGTAGGGAGATTGCCACCGGAGCGTGTGTTCCATCGCAATTTATGAATTATTATGATTTTATTATAAATCAGGAAGCTAACCACGACTGACCGGTGGCAAGTAGAATTATCTGACAAATAAAGAATCGTAATCTTGATACTATACTAAAAGAAAAAAAGGTGTAAACCATTATAATTACCTTGATGCATTGAATCTTTAAATATATTACTTCCAAAACATATCAACTGCGAGAAATAACTGAATTTACTCAATTCTCATTAATTGAAAAAGCCCACAAATGTGAGAATTATCGCACAATTAGTCTAACATCACATGCTTCAAAATTACTGACCAGAATAATATACAGAAGGATGGAAAGGGTTGTAGAAGAGATAGTAGGTGAAGATCAGATTGGGTTTAGGAAAAATCGCGGTACAAGGGAAGCAAATCTGTTTTTAAGATTAAGAAAAACAAAGATACTTTTATGGCATTTGTTGATTTAGAAAAAGCTTTTGATAATGTTAGGTGGGACAAGATGTTCAAAATTTTAAATGAGTCTGGTCTATCGAGACAGAAGAATACTCTATAAACTATATAAGAATCAAGTAGCTATAATAAAAGTAGAGAATCATGAAAGACATGCATCAGTTAAAAAGGGTGTGAGACAAGTTTGTAGTCTATCCCCGTTAATATTCAACTTGTATGTAGAAGAAGCAATGAAGAAAGTCAAAGAAAAATTTACATGTGGCATAAGTGTTCAGGGAGAAAACATCAGTATGCTACGATTAGCTGATGACATAGTCTTGTTAGCAGAGAGGGCTGAGGATATTGAGAAATTACTGAATGGTATGAACAAAATACTGAAGGAAGATTTTGGACTGAATATAAATTAAAGCAAGACAAAAGTGATGAAATGTAGCAGAAATGATACCAATACTAGTAGTTTAAATATAAAAATAGGATCGGATGCAATAGGAGAAGTAAGCGAATTCTATTACTTGGGAAGTAAAATTACAACCGATGGCCGAAGCAGAAATGATGTTAAAAGCAGAATAACACTAGCAAAAAGAGCCTTAATGAAAAAGAGAAACCTTTTAGTTTCAAATATTGATCTAGGAATTAGAAAGAACTTTTTAAAACTCTTTGTGTGGAGCACAGCACTTTATGGTAGCGAAACATGGACTTTAGGAATACCGAAAATAAAAAAAATTGAAGCATTTGAAATGTGGTGCTACAGAAGAATGCTGAAAATTAAATGGACAGACAAAGTAAGAAATGAACGAGTTTTGGAAATGATGGGTGAGAAAAGAAGTTTGTGGAAGAAGCTTACGGAAAGAAGAGATAGGTTGGTAGGTGATATTTTGAGACATGCTCGATTGGTTAATTTGTTAGTGGAGGGAATAGTCGAAGGTAAGAACTGTAGAGGAAGACAGAGATTAGAATATATGAAGCAGATATTTGAGGACGTGGGCTGTAGAAATAAAGAGCTTAGCACAGGATAGGAAAGGATAGAGGATTGCATGAAACCAGTCAAAAGACTGACGACAGAAAAAAAATAATCGAAAAAATTAGTAAAAAATAGGAAATTTAATTATTTAATATTATAATGTCACCATTTTAATACCAGGTGGTACGATTCTTGCTCAAAAAATTCATATGATTATTGAAGATATCTGGATAAATGAAAAAATCCCTGAAAATGGGAAATGTGCACTAATTCACCCACTTCACAAAAAAAAGAGATAAAACTGACATTAATAACTACAGAGGAATTTCCTTTTTACCATATACTTACAAAATTCTATTCAAGGCACCTGTCATAAGACTTGAAACACAACAGATCATCTTCTTGGCGAGTATCAGGCAGGATTCAGAAAAGGCAGGTCATGTGCAGAACAAATTTTAAATCTCAAAACCTTCTTACGAATCCGTAAAAACAGACAAACTATAATCACTTTTTTAGGCTTCAAAAAAGCTTATAACTTTATTGACAGACAAAAACTTTTTAAGATACTAGAAGAATACAAAGTGGACAGGAAAACAAGAGAATTAATCAAACAGACATTAACGGATACCATTTCAATTTTAAGGTTCTTAGGTGAGGTATCTGAACCTTTTAAAATCAGAACAGGAGTTCGACAAGGAGATGGACTATCACACCTTTTGTTCAATCTTGTTCTAGACAAAGTAATCAAAACCTGGGAGAGAGAAGTGAAAGGAATAACTATTGGCAGGCTGCTCAGAAATAAACTTCAGTTGCGGTGTTTGGCCTTTGCATTACTTACTGAAGTGGGGTCTGGAGTTCCCCAGGGAAGCGTGTTAGGGCCTCTGTTGTTTCTCATATACATCAATGATCTATGCGACATAATAGGGGGAATGAAAAGATTATTTGCCGATGATGCTATAATTTATCGCGAAATCAAAACCCTGGACGACTGCGCTTTGTTACAAGACGATATTACGAAAATAATTGCGTGGTGTAAAGATTGGCAGTTGGAGTTAAACGCTAAAAAGTGCCAAGTCATGCGTGTAAGTAAAAAGGTGACACCATTTAACTATGAATATACGATTAATGACACTGTCCTTAGAACGGTAGATTCCGCTAAATACCTAGGGGTAACAATTCGTAATAATTTGTCGTGGAATGAGCATATTGAGAATGTAATGGGGAAAGCAAATCGTATACTCCGATTTCTAGGTCGTAATTTAAATCAATGCACTCAGGAAGTTAAATCGATTGTATACAAGTCACTAGTACGTCCTCACTTAGAGTATTGTTGTTCTGTATGGGGTCCCCATCAAAAGGGGTTAATGGAGGCTTTAGAGAAGGTCCAAAGAAGAGCCGCCCGATTCGTGACAGGTATATATAGTTGGAGGGAAAGCGTAAGTGCGATGTTGAAGGAGTTAGGTTGGGAAGACCTGGAACACCGAAGGCGTTGCTCTCGACGGAAGCTAATTGAAAAATTCACGACAGATGTATTTCGGAATGACAGTCAGCAAATATTGCTACCAGCAACATTCATATCTCGAAATGACCGTGAAAATAAGATAAGAGAAATCAGGGCCAGAACCGATTCATTTCTGTACTCATTTTTCCCACGAGCGATTAGGGAATGGAATAGAAAGGATTTACCGGGCGAGTAAACTTAAAATCCGACAGGAGTAGCTTTCGATAAAGCACTCCAGCCATCCTGATCTGGGTTTTCCATGGTTTTCCCAGATCACTCCACGCGAATGCGGGGATGGTTCCTCACAATAGCCCATGGGCGCCTCCTGCCATATCCCTTATAACCCTTCCAAACCATAACCCTTCTCGATAGGTGCTATGCACCCTCCGCCACACACTTTTAGTGAATCGCGGAGTAATAATAATAATAATAATAATGATCTAGCAATTCTCTCCAACAACAGGCAAGAGGCAGTCCACGCCCTTGAAAAGTTGCATGAAATTTCATCTAAATGTGGTCTCCAAATCTCATATGCTATAACCCAATATATGGAAGGATCTTCACGGTACCAAGATGGACAACCCTTAAAAACGCGATTTGGCAATATCACTCACGTAACTAAATTCAGATATCTAGGAGAAATTATTCAACCTGCAGGACTAAATCGTGAAGCAAACAAGGAGAGAATAACTAAATTACAAAAATCGTACACAATCACCTGGAACAGATACAACAAAAAGTCAATATCCCGAAATGCCAAGTTAAGACACTATAACACTGTAACCAAACCGGAGGCATTATACGCATCGGAAACTTTGATCATTGGGGGCAGATCACTGATTAAAAATATTGAAAAGCAAGAAAGGAAAATCTTTGGCCCAGTTTGTACCGGAGGAATCTGGATGAAAAGGAAATCGCACGAACTATAATCAACATTCGGAAAAAAATTCAGACCCATTTATGAAAAGAAGAATTAAATTCTACGGCCATATTATCAGAATGAGTAACAACGGAGTAACAAAAAGAATTCTAATCCTGGCCATTTCAATGAACATCAAAAAGAAATGGCTAACAGAAATCGGAAAGGATCTCAAGGAAATTGGAATAACAGACGATATCATACAGGACAGACGCCGATTTAGTAGCATGGTCAATAACCACCAGTTTACCAACAGCCAGTATATTAGAAGAAGGAACACTTTGACAGAAGAACGCAGGAAAGAGCACAGCGGAAGGATGAAGAGATTTTGGGAACAGAGGAAAAACACGTCTGATAGATAAGTTCACTTGCGCTCCTGAGTTGGGCAGAACGATTGAAGAAGAAGAAGAATGTGACCATTAATGAGAATGTCTGTAAAGTTTCAAGTCAATCGGTCGATGTAATGTTGGTGAAACATCGATTATAAAATTTTGAACATATAACATAATGGGGAAACTAATCTAACAGCGAAAAAAAAAAAAAAAACCAATGCTTGAGCGGGCTCCACTTTACGGCTCACGTATGGTAAGCTCCATTTCATTCGTTCGATTGTAATAGATTCATTGCAATTTTATTAAGAGGCAATGAATTATCAACTGAGGGATATGGTTCTTCTGTATCAAACACTTTATCTAAAAATGGTACCTAAAACTTTTTGTTTGGGTTTGTTTGTAGCAAAGTTTTTTGTCGTCTCTGTTTTAAAGTAAAGTCGGTTGGTACAGACCATAGCCATCGAGCTCACAGGAAGAAGGTAATTGCAATTCACATTAAGAAATAGATATTCCAGTTTTTTTTTTTTTTTTTTTTTTTTTTTTACGTAGACAAGTTAAAAAGCGGCCATCTATAAATTACGTCACACCGTAAGGCAGGGGTGGCTAACCTGCGGCCCGCGAGATTCGTCACACTTTCACAAAATATATTTATTTTATAATGGCCAAAGTAGTGAAAAACCAATGATTTAAAAAATACATTATTTGTGCATCCATATATACGAAATTAACTGTCGACATTATGAGAAAAAAATTAACTTTGATTTTGAAATAATATTCTTGTGAATATATAATTTTATATGCGGCCCGCGGAGTTCATTTCCAAAGTGGCCCGCAAGATCATTTGGGTTGGCCACCCCTGCCTTAAGGGGAAGGGAGGATGTCAATAAAGTGTGACATTGTGTGATAAAGGGGTGGGGGGAGGCGAGTTATAAGCTTTGTATTGTCACATATAAAATGTGTATGACCTTTAGACACATGGCGGCAGCGCGATTTCATGCTATGGTGTCGTACGTCGGCTGTCTTTGACATACGCCGAAAGGACAATGCCGCCTTTGAGGCTTTGACAGAATGCGACCTCCGCATACTCATTTAAACGAATGAGTGGCATCTGTGGTCTATATCTTTCATCATACATAGCCACTAACGAACACAAGCAATCATATAAGATGTTTTGCTCATCGCGTAGATTTGTGCTCACAGAAGACAGCTCGATAAACAATGACGATGCTGTATGGATGAATGAGGATGTTGATGAAACATTGAAAGTTCCTAACATTATCCAAATCGAGAACTAAATGACTCCAATGTCAGTCATAAATTATACAAAACAATAGGATCAAAGTCCATGGACACAACATGATTAAATTTTGTATCATTCATTCGATTTGTTATGTTTCGTCAATTTTCTAAAATGTTTTAATTAATTTTTGATTTTATAACCAAAATATTTTAAATAGAAACATTTAAATAACATGTAGTGCTGTTTTAATGTAATAATCTCTAAATTTAAAATTGGAAAATATATGACGTCACGGCAGGGGAGGGGGTTTTACGCAAATGTGACCACCTGTGACAATGAAAAAAGGGGGTGGCCTCCAAAAGTCATGAAATTCGTGTGAAGTAATTTATGGATGGCCCCGAATAAATAAAAAATGAGTATTTTAATATTTTACAGTAAGCCTTGCTTCATCACGTATAATCTTTCGATTTGTTTTCATTCAGTCTGTAATAATAAGCGGAAACAATAACTGATCATACTAGCTCACAAAAATCTGAATAATCGATTCATAATAATGTTTCAAAATGTTGATGGATTTGCGAATCTGTTTGATTAATTTAAAAAATATTCTTGAATGACTCCAAATTTGCTATTCCCTCACAGAGTAAACTTGTATTAGTTCATTTGGATCAAACAATGATTTATGAGAAATCTTATATATATATAAAAATAGACGTGTGTTTTCATATATTTCACTTTTCAGCCACCACTACCAAGCACAGATCACTGGTCTTTGTGTGTGGAAGTAGCATGGAGTTTCCTGTCGTGCACAACGTTGGCCGAATGTCGATAGCTGTGGGGATGTGGGAGATATGATGATTAAAGTTGTCCAACGCAGGGCGTTTTCATATTTCGACCAAAAATTTCATTCTTCTTATACTTCTCTTTCCTGCCACATCTACATAGCATAGACCATTGGTGTTTGTGTGTGGTAGTAGAATCGTGTCTCCTGTCGTGCACTTTGGTTGTTAGATGTCGGTAGCTATGGGGGTGTGGGAGATATGGGGGTTGAAAGTGGTCGACCTGCGGTAATTTCATATTTCTGCCAAAGTCGCATGTGTCATGGTGTATCACTTTTCAGCGAAAACTGTCTATCGCAGATCACTGGCGTTTGTGTGTGGTGGTAACACAGAGTCACCCATCGGTCACAACGTTGGCCGAATTTCGGTAACTGTGGGAGTGTGGGAGATATGGTGGTTGAAAATGGTAGATCAAGGATATTTTCGTATTTCATCCAAAGACACGTGTGTCCGTAAATTTTACTTTGTTGCCTGAACTACATAGCGCAGATGACTGCCATTTGTGTGTGGTAATAGCATCGCGTCTCCCATCGTGCACTATGGTTGTTAGATGTCGGTAGCTGTCAATCCAAATTCTTTACAAACATGAACGAAGTCGTGGGTACACGCTAGTATTGTTATATTCTCCGTGAGATTCGGTGTTGACTCACTGTGTCTAAAGCAAAACACCAGTTATTTCTTCACAGTAAGGCAATAAAATACTGATACAGTGCTTAACGGCACACAATATGAGAATAATAATTCTGGAGAGCGACGTAAAGGTAGTAGCAATCAAGATTAACCTAGTACAACAACAAATAAAAGGAAATGCAGGGAAGAAAATAGATGAAGAGTGGCTACAGCTAAAAAAGGATGACAGAGAAATTTCACAGCGGGACAGGGCTTCAGTTTGTTCGCAATGTGATCCGTATGTCCAATAACAAATTAACCAATCGAGCATGTCTCAAAATATCACCTACCTACCTGTCTCTTCTTTCTGTAAGCTTCTTCCACAAACTACTTTTCTCACCCATCATTTCCAAAACTCGTTCGTTTCTCACTTTGTCTGATCACTTAATTTTCAGCATTCTTCTGTAGCACCACATTTCAAATGCTTCAATTTTCTTTATTTCCGGTATTCCTAAAGTCCATGTTTCGCTACCATAAAGTGCTGTGCTCCACACATAGAGTTTTAAAAAGTTCTTTCTAATTCCTAGATCAATATTTGAAACTAAAAGGTTTCTCTTTTTCATGAAGGCTCTTTTTGCAAGTGCTATGCTGCTTTTAACATCATTCCTGCTTCGGCTATCGGTTGTAATTTTACTTCCCAAGTAACAGAATTCATTTACTTCTCCTATTGCATCCGATCCTATTTTCCAATATAAATTACGGGAAAAAAAATTCGTGGTATGGAGTGGTGTTCACCCCGTTGTGTTTGTTAAAGCTTACAAGAATGACTTACCGCAGGAATGGTCAGACATGGACAAGATCAGGTATATGAAGAATATGCTACGTGATAGTGCTTTTGCGTTGGGCTGCGACATGTTCCGAATATGAAGAATTTTTAAAATTATTTTTGGAAAAGTATTGGTCTAAGGCAAAGCAAAGGAAAGTCAAAAGTGATTTCCGGAATGCCAGGCGCTATAGTACGCGCGATGGAGCGGTACGTGATTTCTGTGAACTGTTAATAAAAGAACTGGAATATTTTGGGGAACCATTAGGATATGATGAAATAATTGAAGCTTTGGAACAGACGTTACCGAGAGCAATTCAGGAAAAGCTACTTATTCAACATGTGGGATAATATCGACGAATTTCTGGAAGCAGTGGAAAAATTAGACAGATGGAATTTGTCATCAGAAAAGTATGTTTCACAAAGACGGAATGATAGAATAAACGATCAACATAAAAATAACGGGTGGAATTATGTGAAGAGAAAAGTTTTGAGATAATCTAAGTCAACCTTCGATGTATATAAGCGAGCGGAACGACGCGAAGCAATTTGTACAGAGCGCGGATTACTATGCCGACCGTGGCTACTTTACGAGAAGAGGGGAGAATCAGCGGCAAAGTAATTCTGGAGGATTTTTCAGAAGAAACGAAGACGTGAGAAGGGCGAATAACACATATCCGCGACTGGAAGGGCTCGAACAGGAGCGGGTTTAATGAACATAGAGCCATCATACATGCTCGTTCCCGGGCGACGCATCCACAAAACACCGGCCCGTAATTTAAGGGTACTGCGTGACCTGTGCATAGACATCTGGAGGCAGACAACTCCGGAAATATAACAAGGACTTTACGAACCCATGCCACGCCGAACTGCTGCTGTATTGCGCTCCAAAGATGGACCAACACACTAATGTGATAAGCAGGTGGCCATATTGTTTTGACTGATCAGTGCGTTCAACTAAAACGAGATTGCAAAGAAAAATAAAATTAAAAAAAAAAACTGCTGAAAATTATTTGTTTTTCTCACTTTCTCTAAGAATATATTGAAAGACTCTCGTATGTGGTGCTGAACGTTCGACAGACAACCAAACGAGGGAATGCATGAGGGCACCATTCTCTGCCATTTCTTCAATAGGCAGTGTTTTTGGGAGTTGTTATCCTAGGAGATTTTCTCCAATTAATAAGGTTGGTCAATTCTTCTGAGTTAGTTGGTCTTTATTTTGGTGCATTAGTTTATTAAACTCAATGGTCTTTTATGTCGGTCTGCTGAAATGTCATACTGGCCGATGTTTTTGACTATTAGATTTTTTGACTTCTAGGAGCTTTTGTAGAAAGATTTTGCCAGCAGCCTGAATCTATTCAAGAGCATAGGCAGTGCAGTAGCCTCGTGTAGGGCATCGGTCGGTAAATAACGTGGCAAGTGTAGGGCTCTCTTCAATGCCCGATTTTGAATGACTTGTAGGTTTTGTATTTGATGATTTGCGGCGCATGCCCATACAGGACATGCATATTCCATAATTGGACGGATAAGGGTAGTGTAGATTTTGATTCCAACAGTTGGAGGTAGTCGGCTATTAAAATTGATGAGTGGGTAGAGTTGCTGTAATCTCGCACTCGCTCGGCATCTGACGTCCTCTATGTGGGCGTGCCACGTTAATCTCCTATCCAGTGTGACCCCTAGATAGTGAACAGTTGTAGACCAGGGGATGTCCTTGCCATTGAGGTGTAGTAGAGGATGTGGTATCACCGGTAGCGCTGGGTCGCATCTACGCGTAAGCATAATGGCTTGCGTTTTAGCAGGATTTATTTCTATTCTCCACCTCCTAGCCCAAGCAAGAGTTTTCTGTAGGACTTCCTGGAGACGACGGGTTACAATAGCTCTGCTTCTGCTGAGAGAGAAGTATGCGGTGTCATCTGCGTAGGTCGCAATCTCTACACCAGGGTTATTAGGCACGTCAGCAGTGTATAATGTGTAGAATACTGGTCCGAGAACCGACCCCTGAGGGACACCGGCCCGGATCCGTCTTCTAGTAGAGAAAGCATTGTTGACGCGGACACTGAATGTGCGGCCGGCGAAGTAGCTCCTAATAAGTTTCACATACGGTCCTGGGAAACCCTGCTCATATAGCTTGAGCAGGAGTCCCGAGTGCCATACCGAGTCGAATGCTCTGGAGATGTCAAGTAGCACCAACCCGCAGTATTCCTTGAGGTTAAAGGCTCTGGTGGGTTTCGTTTCTTCATTCAAAACGTACGAAACTGCGAAGATGAGGGGAAATGTAAGCGCGTGCTGGTTGGTCGGCTGGGTATCGATTCGCGCCGTTCCTCTGACAGACAGCATGCTGTGAGCGATGCAAGTTTCAGGTCGTGGCTGTCGAGCTGAATGGCAATGAGCGGCGCCATGTTCCGCCACCTGCTACCCACAACTTCCAGAACAAGAGACTCCAGGCAGACGTCACAACACTCCACTCTCAACAACAGCAGCACAGACCCGAAACCACCCTGCCGTAGGAACACCTTCAAAGTCACAGCGATTCTTCTGTCTAAAAGCTAATGTAGGATGTGGTGAAACATCAGAATCAGCGCGTGCAAGGCGAAGATCTGAGCCAATGTCTGCAAGTGCTTCTAATCTAGATGTTACATTGGGTGTACCTCAAGGAAGTGTAATAGGACCACTTCTTTTCTTAATTTTTATAAACGATCTCGGAGACAAAGTGAAAAGCCTTTTTAGATTGTTTGCTGATGATGCGGTTATTTATAGGGAAGTAAGAAATTCAGCGCGATCTGGATGTTATTTTGGCTTGGTGCGCTGAGTGGCAAATTGTAAAAAGTGCAAGACAATGAGCATAACTAACAAAAAGAATCCGATTGTTCAGAAATACGAGTTAAACAATGCAGTTATTGATATGGTCGATTCTATGAAATATTTGGGAGTAACAGTGCAAAGGAACATGAAATGGGACATACACATTACTTCGTTAGTAGGAACAGCAAATTCTAGGCTGCGATTCATAGGTCGAATCTTGAAAAATTGTAATGAACAAACAAAGGAGTTAGCGTACAAATCTCTTGTGCGTCCATATTTGGATTATTGTTGTACCATTTGGGACCCGTTTCGTAAGGGGTTGATCGAAAGTATAGAGAAAGTACAGAGAAGAGCCGCTCGATTCGTGACCGCTTGCTACAGTCCTTATGAAAGCGTCACAGAACTGATTAGTAGACTAGGTTGGGAGTCTCTGGTAGATAGACGACACACGTTTCGTTTAAACTTATGGTAAACATGTGTACTCCCACTTTCACTTTTAAGTGTAGTGAAATACTTCTTCCACCAACCTATTTGAGTCGGAAGGACAGGAAAGATAAAATTAGAGAAATAAGGTGCCGGACTGATTCTTATAT
Organism: Vandiemenella viatica; assembly: GCA_031002005.1. Taxonomy (NCBI): domain Eukaryota; kingdom Metazoa; phylum Arthropoda; class Insecta; order Orthoptera; family Morabidae; genus Vandiemenella; species Vandiemenella viatica. Next base: position 14,769,513 of record CM061920.1, on the reverse strand, counting down.
GAATTCTTTTTTCCCTCGTACGATTAGGGATTGGAATGCACAGCAAAGAGATTAGCTTTGGTGCTGAGCACCCTCTGCCACCCACAATTTTGTGAATTACAGAGTATATATGTAGATGTAGATGTAGAAGTCGCGAAGTGAAGGCAGAATAATTCATGGAAATTACGTGCTACTTATTGGGATCACATACGAATGTATACAGGGCGAGTCAAAAGGACTTAAATTTATTGAGATAACTTACAGAATCGGTAGATGTGTAGTTTCGTAGCAGACAACTTCAAGTTTCACATAAAAGTGTCAAGTGTCATTTTGGTTCGATGTGACTACCATTTGTTCGTCATGCGTCATGCAGCAAACATGTAGCGTCTGGTTTTTAGACGTTACTAAAATTGAAAAATTAATGAGCTGCATTAATTAATAAGTTAATTTGCAAAATTAATCCCGGATAGGTGCCAAGAATGGAAGTGTTCTCTATCAGAGAAGCGACATTCCGATTCTGAAATAGTTTTTATAAAAGCAATTATAGTTTTGAAATTACCATTAAAAATACGTATCTTCATCTATTCAAATGATATACTGATACATTGGAAAGGAAGTTATTGAAAGCAGGGTTAACAACACCTATATTATTTACTTCGAATATAAAATTGGTTGATTTATTTAACAGAGCTGAATATTTAAGGAGTTTACAAAGTTAAACGTTTCTTTTGAACAATTTAGAGCATCATTCAAATCTCAGAGCGTTGCCTAGGGTTGAATGACGCAAGATTGTCTATACATCGCCGGCGTTCTTTACCGTAGCAGATGAGGTGCGGATAAAACAGAGTTTCACGAACCCTGTTGATCAGCTGGGCGCCAGGTCATTGGTGTCGTCCACTTGGCGAGGTAGCTCCCCGCAGGTAGTGACCCCTCCGGTAATCTCCCGGGGTGCACCTTTGCGGATTGTTTGCTGGCCAGAAACAGAATGTCTTCTGTATTAGCTGGCCCGCGAAATACCAGCCAATGGGAGCGTTGGCGGGGAGTCCTAGATTTCCATTGGCACTCCTCATGCAACATAAAACTTATGGTTTCTAAAAGTTCGTAACACACTGTTTGATTCGCTGGTTCCCAACAGAGGTGTTCCGCAACCTGACTTTTTCTCCGAAGCATCGTTTCTCTAGTTTCAACTTTCTACTCTACCAGGAAATCCTCTTTCGACACAGGTTCTATACTGTCCTTGAATGTGTAAAACTTTTAACTTTTCGGCCTGCCATAAATCGTTCGGTCTTTCAGCGCAGGTAAGAGAAACGGAGAATGTTCCGGCTCGGCCCGAAACTGCCTAATTCACACTCTAAAATTTCCCGTCACCAAGGGACGTTACAAAAATCAGACCAGTAATCAATTTCTTCCCACACTCTTGGCAGCAAATCGGGCGTAACTTGTGCGACGGCGGCGTAGATTCGATTTTTCAGCTCGGCCAAATTGTTTGGTAGGGGAGGAACAAACTCACGATCATTAATGAAACCCCAGAGAAAGAAATCCAGTGGTGCCAAGTCTGGGGAGCGAGGTGGCCATGGGATTTGGCCCTTCACGGTCAATCCACCGACCTGGGAAGCGATTATCGAGGAAAGCTCGAACTTCCGTGAGGAAATGAGGTGGTGCACCGTCTTGCTAGTAGTCCATCAAATGATTCATCTAATACACTTCCCATTCTGGTAACAAATAAAGTTCTTATCCTTTCATCTTGTAGTCTATCAATGTTATAACGTTTATTTTGATCCTTCTCGATTTGATCCGTTAATGTAGCAACTTTATTACTCCCTAAGATCTTCATTTTATTTTTTAATTTAGTAATTTTAAGACATGCTTGGCAAAGGCAGCTCATGCCTGTAATTTTTACTGACCCAATGTATCAATAGATGGCGTAAATTGTATTTTCTTCATTTTTTTTTTTTTAATTTTGGCGGTTTTGTGGTTTGTTAAGACATTGAAAGTTCAATCCTTATCCAGACTATGTAGTAAATCTGTTTGCATATTAGTCGTCCACATATGGTGTTTCTATTCCTTTATCATAATTACCTATTAGGCTCTTGTATTTGGATGCAATATGTTCTACGAACTGAAGCACACAATAAAATATTATAGTAATATTTTTAAAATGTAAAATAAAATCTTGAAAATAACACAAATAGAATTTAATAATATTTAAATTGGTTTTTTCCTTTCCATGAATACTCAGATACATCTACTTCTTGTGTTACAATATTTATTTTTCACGATACACATTCACTTATTAACAGCACATATTAATGTCCTTCTTCTTAACTTTTATTATTATTACTAGCCTCAAAGCCTGTCAAAAATGGGTTCGGAGTGTTCTGACAATTCATTTCTTTACCATTGACTAAATAAATAGAGTTGTTGTTATGTGATGCTCATAACCTTATTATGTAATTTGTACATATTTCGGTTGTAGTTTACACAGTGTTAGGGATGGTTCTTCTACTGAATGAATGATGTCAGAATTAGGGAACCAATTAAATTAAACATAAATTAGGAATCCTAAAACCTTGCGCCATAGCGCGTTGTATTGGTTTTATTCGTGGTCCAGGTCTCATTCACCACGGTAAATACAGAACCACTTCCATCTGTATAAAAATGCAGTAACTTTAGTAATTCGGAGATTATGAAAGCAACATAAATTATTTATAAAACTGAATTCATCGTTATTTCATCTGTAAAAAAATGTGTCTGTCTGCATTTCGACACATCCAAAACTTCTACTAATATTGCTGTTCAAAATTTATCGATCCTATTACTCGCGTATGAATACATTCATTGTATTGTGATCTAAATTCGACCCACTGGAAATATTTGCATGTGTCTGATATAGTGATATCAGTAATAAAAGCAACTAATAATTAATATATTAATTTAAACGCAGTACACATCTTTATTTCGGCAAATCATTCCATTCAGTATATTACAATCTATATTGGATACAAATACCCTGTCAAAAATGATGTGTTGAATGCAATATTTAAGCAATTCGTTTCTTCGCTGACTAAGTACAATTTCCATCAAAGAACGCTCATTATCTTACGGTTGTTAGCTTACTGTAACAACCGTATGGCTGTCCAGAGTGTATAAGAAAAATCGACATAGAACAAATTTTAATTTAGAAGAAGCAACTAATAATTAATATGTCGATTTCAACGGAATACGTACTTTTCTTTCAGTATTCTGACAATTAATTTTAATAAGGCGCAAAACCACAAACATCTCAATTCGCTGTTTGTTGTGCAGCGCAGACGAAAAGCGTGACGTCATAGTCCGACGCCTTGGCGTGACAATATGACTAAAACTTGCATTTATAAGTATTGATAATTCTTGTTTTATTATTTTCTGTACGATACCGAGTCTTTCATTTCAAGCCGTTCAACAATCTTGTAGCATCTTTTACTCGACATTTAGCGATCAATACTGTTATTCGCAGACCAAAGACAAAACTGCTTAACTACTAAAAAAATAAAAAAAAAGTTTTTTAAGGATTATTCATATTTAATTTAAATATTCACAAATTCCAAGCTTATTTGGTACACAGATAATAAACTAAAGGTTGATTATGACATAGGGTGGGATCAGAATTACTTGTTGAAGGTTTTTAGTGTAAATATCTTTGATAACAAACTCAACTGGGTGGAGCACCTTGGGCAAGTGTTAGTAAAAGATTACAAAATCCTTCTTTTAGTGGAGAGGGTGATGAGAGGATGTACCAGAGAAGTTAGGGAATTGGGTTACAAAAAAATTTTTGGTCATACCATTGGTTGAATATTGTGGTGCAGTTTGGGACCCACATTTTGGTTATCAAATACAGGAGTTGGAGGGTGTGCAAAGAAGAGCAGCTAGATTTGTTTGTTCAAATTACGATAAAGGAGCTGGGTTTGGAGTCATTGGAGGAAAGGAGGAGGGTGAAGATAATGCTGGAAATGTACAGGGCATATGTTTGTGATGTGGCTTGGAGGGACATTGGTCAAAGAATTAGGAATAGTGCTTGGAAGAGGAAAGGCGACCATGACCACAAGCTGGCACTTGATTTCATGCATAAGGGAATGGGAAAATTTTCTTTTGTTGGTAAGGGTGTTAGGAATTGGTGAAAATTACCAAATGAAGTGATAAATAAAATTAAAACTTGTAATTTGGATAAGTAAATGGGTGAGGAATTTAATACTCCAATTATTTAAAAAAAATGTAAAACGGAGTATTTAGATGACTGGGGGAATTGCCTCCGGAGCGTTAGCTCCATCTTACTTACAATTAATAATAATAATTAGGTAATACCTTGTATACGCTACCGAAGACAAGAGAAAAACTAGTCTTTATGATAACCAGCCGTGTCGGTTCGCATTAAACTTTCCTTCGAACTGAACAGAAACTCCTCAAATTTCATATTTAAGTTTAAAAAATTACAATGGAGCGCACGCTCCGGTGGCAATTTCCCTACACACCCATCTTCCCCCTTTCCTGCACCCACCTACATTTGCCCTCTACAAATTTTAAATTTAAATTATTTCAGCGGTTTTTTGTAAATTATTCATCATTTCTTTTGATAACTTATTCCAATCCCTGACACCCTTACCCAAAAAAAGAGAATCTTCCTACACGCCTGTGCCTGAAATCGAGTGGCAGCTTGTGGTCATGGTCATCTTTTCCCTTCCATGCACTACTTTAAATTCTTACACCAATATCTTTCAATGCCTCATCACCAATGTACGCCTTTTACACACCCATGACTATCTTCACCCTCCTCCTGTCATGTAATGAATCCCATTCCACCTCCTTTATCATATATCATACTGATTGCATTATGTGACAATTTCCAGAAACAAATCTAGCAGCCCTTTTCTGCACCCTCTCCAACTCCTGTATTTGATACTCAAAATGTGTGTCCCATACTACACTACCATATTCGAGCAATGGTCTGACCAAAGTTTTGTAACCCAATTCCTTTACTTCTCTCGTACATCCCCTCATCACCCTCTCCAACAAGTGCAGAATTTTGAAACCTTTTCCTACCACCTGTCCAATGTGTCCTGCCCAGTTAAGCTTGTTATCAAATGTGTAATGTCAAGATATTTACATTTCAAGTCATCAACAAGCTGTTCTTTCCCCACTTTATAGTCATAATCAACCTTTAATTTTTCATCTAATAAGCTGTCTCTACTTTGCATTTATCTTCATCCCATGTTTACCAACCCAATTAGATATCCTGTCCAGATTACCCTGCGGCTTTTTTAGTTAACTAAATATTAAATTTTTGCAGACCGACACGGGTCCAGTGCGCATTTCAGCCAGATCGGCCTACACATTCATGACCTTTCACCCTTTTACTGTATATTGCGTGGCCTCTGTCTGCCTTTATTACTTTTAAGTCCCTTTAAACTCAACGGCTTATCTTCAAATTGTGTAGAGTGCACATTTAGCGTGTTCGTATTTTCGCGAGAATGGTTCAGGCTGTCATGTCCTCCGAATATAAAACAGGGATCATTGTCTCATATCTTTAAACGAGCAATGCTTGTATATATATATATAAATTTGGCATCTCAGAATCGGTTCTAACCATTTGGATGAAATTTCATATTTAGATAACGTTTTGCTTTTCAAGTTTGTCTAAATAAGCTTCTTCCCTGCAAGCACTCGATTTATTAATAAATAAATAAATCTATATATATAAAGATGAATGTATGTATGTATGTTTGTTTGTTTGTTCTTCATACAAATCCACAGTTTTCATCCAATCTTGATGAAACTTTGCACACTTATCCTATGAAACAAGGAGAAAAATACTGTCTACATTTGGTTGAAAAATTATCTGTATAAATAATACATGTTGTCTCATAATTTCGAAATGCTACTGAATGGCGATAGATAGACGCGTTGGATATGGACGTCTGTATACTGCTTTTTCCGTGTATCGGTCAGACAGCTCTGTGGTTAAAGCGCTTTCTTACAAATGTTTGGGTCGTGGTCTCTGGTTCAAATCTCCGTGGAGGCTAAGCTTTTTAAAAATTGTTTTTGATCGTAGGAGTCACGCCTGGGCCGTAGGTTATTCGGATTGAATGTTAAACTGTAGATGCGAGGCAAATCGTAGGCAGTCTTGCAATGCTGTAAGTGTTCACTTTTTTACGTTATAATGATCCCTCAGGTGTTGTTCGCAGTCAGTGTGTGAGTGTGAACCACAGTAATAATACTATAAATACAGAAGTAAGTCTCTGTCTTTTTGTTGCGTTTTAACGACCAAATGGCTATATCGATGTTGATTGAATTTGACAAGAAAATCTGTATTAAGGGCACAGGACATTTTCACCGGTATGTTTAATAGTTGTAGTCACGAAATTTTAAGACCTTATCGAATGGTGACAGAAATATGTTGGAAACTGATTCTCTTCAAGAGACTGGTTCGACGGTAGAATGATATAGTGATAGCTTTCCTGTCATATTATGCCGACTCGGTGTTTTTGGGTCCAATACTTCGTTACCAACAACTTTCTATATTCAATTCTGGCAAAAAATTCTTAATCCACGCGTATGAAGTCGCGGGTACGAGCTAGTAAATAAATAAATAAAAAACAACAATTCTTGTATTTGATATATCGCAAATGGCTCTAACGCCATCTCGTAGAAGTTTCAGGTACCAGTAAGCCTACTGAGGTTAGTTAAGTTTCTCTTTGGTTAGAGCAAGAAACTCCTATATCTTTAAACGAATAATTCTTGTATATTAGCTGATCCGCTCGAATATTTCGCACAGCATCGTGGTCAGTCACCGAATGTAAATATAATAATGTGGAAATATCTTATATCTATTAACGAGTAATTCTCGTATATACATAAACAGGGTGTTACAAAAAGGTACGGCCAAACTTTCAGGAAACATTCCTCACACACAAACAAAGAAAATATGTTATGTGGACATGTGTCCGGAAACGCTTACTTTCCATGTTAGAGCTCATTTTATTACTTCTCTTCAAATCACATTAAACATGGAATGGAAACACACAGCAACAGAACGTACCAGCGTGACTTCAAACACTTTGTTACAGGAAATGTTCAAAATGTCCTCCGTTAGCGAGGATACATGCATCCACCCTCCGTCGCATGGAATCCCTGATGCGCTGATGCAGCCCTGGAGAATGGCGTATTGTATCACAGCCGTCCACAATACGAGCGGTGAATCGAGGAAGTACAGTACATACTAACGAAACTAAAATGAGCTCTAACATGGAAAGTAAGCGTTTCCGGACACATGTCCACATAACATATTTTCTTTGTTTGTGTGTGAGGAATCTTTCCTGAAAGTTTGGCCGTACCTTTTTGTAACACCCTGTATATGTTTGGTATCTGGGAAATGGCTATAACGATTGGGATAAAATTTCGTATGTAGATAACGGTTTCCCTTTCAAGTTTATCTGAGTAGATGTTTTCCCCGCAAAACCACGATTTTACATTAAAAAAAAAAAAATAGAGCAGATCTTGTATTTGGTATCTTGGAAACGGCTCTAAAGCCATCTGGTGGACGTTTCAGGTACCAGTAAGCCTACTGATGATAGTTAGGTCTCTTTTTGGTTAGAGCTAGGAACTCTAATATCTTTAAACTAATAATTCTTGTATATTACCTGATCCGTGTGAATATTTCGCACAGCATAGTGGTCAGTCAGCGAATGGTAACATAATAATGTGGAATATCTATTACGGAGCAATTCTTGTATATACTCGTACATATAGTTGGTATCTCGGAAACGGCTACAACGATTTGGATGAAATTTTATTTTTAGATAACGTTTTCATTTCAAAGATTTTCTAAATAGGTGAGTTACCTGAGAAAACACAATTTCACCCCCCAAAAAAAAACAGCAATTCTTGTAATTGGTATTCTCGGAAACGGCTGTAACCTCATCACGTATGCCTACTGATGTTAGTTAAACATCTCTTCGTTTAGAACAGGGGTCCCCAAACTTTTTATCCCGTCGACCCCATCATAGTATTTTAGACTCCTTATCGACCCCCAGATTAAGTATTTAATAAAAACATTAAATTATTTTTGACATTCGTAATACAAAGCAATAAGGAGACCTGCATAACAAATTTACAGTTTCCATATGATAGAAAATCCAGCCAATAACATTAACAGGAAAAGGAGATATTTTCCATTGTAATTGTAATATCAAAAAATAATAAGTTGGATAGATGGAATAAATTTCGAATAAAGGTCTGCCAAATAGAAAAGATGGTTCTTGCACTGTCATATAGCGATGGATCCATCTTCCTGAGAAACTGTTCAATTGAGGGTCTGCAAACCTCTTAACAACCACCTTACCTTAGTGTGCAAATGTAATTGGTTGAAAGTTTCATCACTTACTTCACATAACTTCGCAAACAGACTGGAATTGAGAGGACCTGATTTTTACAGGAACATTCCTGTTTTTCTCTAGACATTTTAATTGATTCTCTTTAATATTAATCGACCCCCTTTCGACCCCAGTGTATTTATCGACCCCTGGAAAATTGCTGTCTACCCCAAGGTGTCAATATCGACCACTTTAGGGACCCCTGGTTTTTTTTTTTTTTTTTTTTTTTTAATGGCTTTCGATAACTAAGCCTTTCAGCCAGCTCGATGTGTTTATGATAACTCATCCAGTGATATAGTTTCTCCAGTATGTTATGATTACTAAGTACAGACACCACAGGATGGACAGAACATTCACACAGATACACAACATCCATGCCCGCGGCCGGATTCGAACCGGCGACCTTCGGCACGCGGAGCTAGTGCTCTAGCCCCTACGCTACCGAGGCCGGCAGACCGCTGGTTTAGAACAAGGAACTGTGCGCTTCACAATGCCTAGGAAGCCTTCAAGACCAGGGTTGTTACGGATGCAAAAATTTAGACATCCGCGGATGCAGATGCGGATGCGGATTATTAGAAGTTCACATCCGCGGATGCGGATTCGATGCGGATGCGGATTTTAAAAAGATAATTATTTAAATTTTAAGTGCATAAATAACTGAAAATCAATTTAATTTTAACTTTTTATTTATTTATTAATATTTTTAGAACAAAATTACACAAGTTTTTAGTTTTACTTATGACACAACAGAATTTTAAGCTTCGAGTTCCATAATAAAAAATCTTTGTTTAATAATTAAACTTAAAAATTGGTGAATTATATTTAATAAATAGCAATATTGCAGCCTTCTCAGCTTCCAACCTGTTTCTTAGTGGATTATATATTAACCCAGCTCCACTAAATAGTTGTTCGCTGGGAACACTGGCTGGTGGAGGTGATAAATATCTGCATGCTAATTTGGAGAGAATTTTAAATTCACAACGGTTAACTTTCCACCAATTAAGTGGATTTTCGTCTAAATCCAGTCTTTTTTTTGTTACGATAAATAACTAATTCTTTGCGGAGAAGAGCATCGGGGCTACTGTTGTCCGGTTCTCCTTCACCTTCATCTTCGCTCGATGAATCTAACATGGCAAGATCGCTTCTTAAGCAAGTATTCTTACCCATACTGGACGTTCCTGGTTCAGAATCGAGAGAATCCCCATTTTCATTCTTTTTGGTTTTTCCGCCGGCGACATAGGAGAAGCAGTGACGAAATGGTCATTTACCATCTTTTTTTTTTTTTTTTTTTTTTTCGAATCACCCATCTTTGGGGTACGTCAGATCAATCACTTCTTGGATGCTTGCGTTTTCTTCTTCTCCCAGTATTTCTTCATTCTATCTGATCTCTTCCTTCTTTCCTCTTCTGAAATTTGAATCGGTTTTCTGGTGTTTACCATCTTTATTATTTCATCTTTTATTTTTTTCTTCGGTTACTGGTTTGAAAAATTTATGCTTATAGCGAGGATCTAAATTTAATTTTAAACATAATTTGGAACTAACTTTGGATTCTTGTTAGTGCTAAAAAAGCTTAAGAAGTGAATGTTTTCAATAATATCATTTTTTTAATTTTAAATTTAATATAGAAAGTAACATAAAATCATGTGACCAATAAAAACAATATATTTTAGTCACACTACAATATAATAAAGTAAGGAAGGTTTATAGATATTGGCCCTTTTAGAACCAAGTATAATGATCATGATTTGAAATGAAAACAGTAAATTATTAATGAAATTAAATCAATTTATCTAACCGTAACTAAGTTTGTAAAACATGATTGTAAATCCGATATTCCGAAATTTTCGATACATACCTGCTTCATAATTTTTTTTCTTCAATTCCTTTTCTTTATTCGCACTTTGGAATAAACAAAACTCCTCCGGGTGTATTGATTTCAGGTGATTTTTCAAAGAAGTAGAATTGCGTCCCTTGCGCGAGTAACTTTTATTACATATCTTACACTCCGACTTCTCCGGATCATTTTTGTCTATTGTAAAATTTGGTGGCGACATTTCACTTAATATTTATACCAAAATATTCATTAAACACGCAAAAAACAACTATGAAGTACACAGTAAACACTCACTGTAACTATAATTTATTGACAATGAGAAAAAACACAACAAACAAAACCTGTAGAATCTTGTTACCAATGTGCGCCTTCCTATTCGTCAGTTACCGAATGAAGTTAGCAATTACCAAAACAAATGCGAAGCACGTGCCACTCTGGCTCCGCCCACTTTCTTTACATGTTGATGTGAATCTGCATCCGTAAAAACTCCGCATTGATGCGGATGTGAATGCGGATGCAGATGTCTGAATTAATGCGAATATTCCGCATTTGCGGATGCGGATACGAATATTCGTAACACCCCTATTCAAGACAAACTTTTAACTTGAATAAAAATTCACGAAAAATCTTGTATATTTAACATAAATCGAAAGATTCCGAGAGAAGATCGGTCATCCAGGAACTCGACCCAATACACGAGCGTGGGCTTACACCTAGAAGGATAATAAAGAAAAGCGAGGGAAATTTGTGCCTGAGAGAGCATAGAATAATACGGTCGCCACAGTGTCATGCTGGTTGCGTCGCGTCCCATCCATTACGCGTGATGTTTGTTTAAAGCGCTCGGCTTCCGGTCTGTCCGTCTGCCCGGGATGGAATATTTAACACCACTCAGCCGCGACTCTCCGCTGATAAATATTTACCGCACCTCTCTTTAAACGCCCCGGCCGAGGCCGCTCGCAGAATGCATGCCACAGATCATGCTGTCAAGCCACCGTAGCGGTATACAGTATGAGTCAGCTGGGAAGGAGTCCTGAACACCTGAAACTACAGCAGCTAAGGAAATACACTGTTCAGCCAAAACATTATCACCACCTGCTTATTAGTGTGTTCGTCCTTCGATGGAGCGCAATACAGCAGCGATTCTGAGTGGCATGGACTCGAAAGGTCCTTGTTAGGTTTACGAAGTTGTCTGGCACCAGATTTCTACGCACAGTTCACGCAGTTCCCTTAAATTACGAGCCGATGCGGTGGTTTGTGGGCGCGGTGACTGGGAACGAGCATCTCGGAAACGGTGAGGCTGGTCGGCTGTTCGCGTGCTACTGTAGTGAGCATCTATACGGATTAGTTGAAGGACGGTGAAACCACGACTGGCAGACAAGGTGTTGGACGTCCACGCCTCATCACAGAACGTGGAGGTCGGAGGCTTGCCCGCTCTGTAAAGCGGCAGTATGTGGCAGATCTGACAGCAGAGTACAATGCTGGTGCAGGCACAAGTGTTTCGGAGCACACACTGCTGTCAGATCTGCCCTATCCTGCTTTACAGACAGTTGAAGCCTACTGTTTTGTGACGTTCTCCAGGGCTGTCCGCAACTTGGTAAGTGTCAACGTAGCGGATACACCATTCCATTTGGCTATACTTGCGTGCTCACAAGTCTGGCACCTAAACCAGTGTTGGCATTTGAATGAGGGCGTCTTCTCAGGCTGTCTCTCCGTCTTAAAGGCGCTCTCTTCACAGGAAGTGGTTGGACGGCATATAGTGGCGACAGTTCTCTCTTCCCAGATCGCCTATCTGCGACACCTCTGTGGCCGAATTCTGCTACTGTTTCCCTGCGGCCACACACGCTACGGTACACCTTAGAGGTATATGTGTGCAGGTAGACCTGTACAGGTAGACCGGAGCGTGTGTGCCACATACCTGTGCAGGTATGCGGACCTGTACAGGTAACCGGAAAGAATGAAAAATCAATTATTTCCACTTGCGCCAGACAACAGACCGGAGCTTGTGTGGGGGGTATTGCGGTACACCTGCACAGGTTTCAATCTCATTTATAGCTTTGTGGAAGAGAGATCGCGTTGTGTTCAGTGCATTAACAGTTTTTCTTCTTTGTTTAGCTTCAAAGTACAAACATTGCTATGTGAAATCGTAAGCTTGAAAAATTTATAAAAAATTTATCGAAATTTATAAATCAGAACCTTCTCCGTGGTGTGTTAAGAGAAACAAACGCCATGATCGCCTCAGGAAAGAAGCCACCTATGCGATATTGTTGTAAAAACTACAAGAGTGTGAATCTGATGCCCATAAGCAAACAGTGATTAAAAAAATAAATGATCTAAGAAGTAACGTCCGTAAAGAGATAAAAAAATGAATCCTGATTGAAGTCCAGAGCGCCGGCAGATTCAATTTACAGGCTTGAGGCGCTATTATTGTAGAAAACTTAAGGCACTCTCGCGATCTCCCTGATGCAAGAAACCTTCAAGTTGCTGCAAGTTTTTTGTTTGAAGAAACAGCATTTCTCTATAGTTTTTAGGAATTAATCGAGTAACCATTGAAAACAATTTTAGATAAACTTATTCATCCATACGCAAGTAATTACGGTAATATTTAATTTCTGACCTTAATTCGATTAACAAATTAATATGAGTGTAATGTTTTCTTTTTGAAAACCACGTTTTACTCCAATTTTCACGTTTTTTCTTTGCTGTTTACATTTCAAAGCTATTAAAACTATTCCATGGTTATACTGGATCTTGGAATTTGGTAACTAAGAATGACTGATAAAATAGTATATATGGTGTATGGAAGGGGAAGGTGACAAAGTTGTCCACAATTACTAAAATGATATATGGTTTTTTTTCTTTCTGTTGAAACTTTTAACAAATGAAATAATTACACTGTTTATAAAATTTCACTCATATATAGTAACTAACATGGGATAGCATGCACTCAAAAACTGCTGTGAAAAATTATCATACTAACAGGTTTTTAAGTAATTGACAGCTTATGAGTTGTTGGTAATATAATTGATATCATTAATATGTGTGTGTACTGTTTCACATAAATAGCAACTAACATGATATAATATGTAGTCTCAAATTACAGTGAAACTTATCATGGTAACTGGTTGGTAAGAAAATAACTGGTTATTAGATGCTGGTAACAAGTGTATACACTGTTCCACATAATAAGTATTAAGTAACTCGGGGTTGTATGTGTAGATTACAGGAGATATTGGTTATACTAATGGGTTGTAGCTAACTTGTCAATATATAACAATATTATCAATTATATAATAATATTGACATTAAAAATAAGTGTATGTACTGTTCCACATCCTCGAGATTATTCTCACAAGTGAACATATATGTCTATCACTGGGCTCCGTCTATTCTCCGGTATACCTGTACGGTTTACCGTTACGTGTGTGGGCTCCGTCGGTGCTCCGGCCTACCTGCACAGGTAAACCTCTCCGGTGTACCGTAGCAGGGTCGGCTCACACGCCGTTGCTTATCAGCTGACTAGGTCGCCGGCGCTAACACAAGCTATCGGCCCACCGACAAGATGGATTCACACATGAAGCAGACAGCAAAGCAAGCCCTCACAATGCTGTGGTTTGGCAACTCGATAGGGCGGCGCACCCGTGAATATTTAATTGCAACCATACCCTATAAAAGTTACCGTCACCATAGAGAGTGATGTTACTAACCTGAATAAAAATTGTTCTACACGTTAACCGATGAGGTATACTATCAACAAGTAATTTTTGTTTAAATCTGTACATTAGTTTTTGCATAGTGCGGACGGACAGACAAAAATTCCAAATTTTACTCTTTTTGTTTATATATCAGCAGAGCAATCTATCTATTAATCTGTTTGAAATAAATTTTATGTTCATACAGACGATCCGGTGTAGGGTGAAGATTTCATTTTAACATAGTTCATGATGATACAGTAGCCAAACCCTGTTAACTAGGAAATTTTTGTGTACTTTAGAACGTATAAACCAAAAACAAATAGATGGATTTAAAAAAAAAACTTAGCCTAAAGCCTATTACCGCCTATAAGTAATCTATCTTGCAAAAAAAGTCAGAAAATTCTCGTACCTAAAATCAGTGAATCAGTTTTAATGAAATGTAAGGATTCACCCACAGTACTAAACACAGAGTATGGAAAAATTAACAAGGTCAATAAATTTAAATATCTAGGTGAAGTAATTCAGATTAATAGGCTTGATAATGAAGCAAACATATCAAGAGCAAGAAAACTAGAACTAGCATACCAACTGACTAAAGATACATACAATAAGATTGAATCTTTCAAGTAAAACTAAAATCGAACACTACAACACAGTAATCAAACCAGAAGGTCTGTACGCCTCGGAATTTTTGTTCTCTATCAAAACTGGAGAAATAGAAGAGATAGAGAAAAGGGAAAGGAAAATCTTAAGAAAAATTAGGGGACCATTAAAAGTTGAAAATGGTGAGATTAGACATCGGACGAATAAAGATCTATGCAAAGAAGAAGAAATTTAAAGGATGTCAGGCACGATCAGAAAGAGAAGAATCAGTTTTTTTTGTCATATAATGAGAATGGATAACAATAGACTTACAAAAAGAATTTTCAACCATGTTTACAAGAGTAAGAAGGGCAACCAGTGGATCCAAGGAGTAAAGAAAGATATGATTGAAATCGGAATAACAGAAGATTTAATACAAGATAGAGCAACTTTTAGGAGACTGATCCAAAATTTCAAGGGTTTCCAGGAGAAGGAGAAGAGGAAATGTAGTAACATGTGGAAGGAAGGAAGGAGGATACAGCAAAGTGAAAGGATGAAGAACTATTGGAAGTCAAGAAAAGAAGGATTAAAATGAATACACAGGATTACTTTTCGTGGTCCTTAGATTGGCCGATATCGAAGAGAAGAAGAAGAAATGTAGCAAATGAATAGGTTATGCACATACAAATAAGATCCCACAGTAATCATCATAAGGTACAAACAAAGAAATTCGGACTAGTTTATATTTATACATAAAGAGATAAATAGGCACATATCCCTCACTTTCATATATACTAATACGAGTTCAGTTAGTATTCGACACGTGACACTGTAGCTGTGAGGTTCAATCGAACAAGCTATAACCGGATTACTTTGCGATTCAGTTGTGGTTTTATGCTGTAGTTTATATTCACACATTCGAAACAATCTACTGGTTCACGCGTCAGGCAACACCAATGGAAGCTTTGCTCCGTGAGAAGCTGTGAGAACAATACAAAAGCGTTCTTGTGGGTCAACAACAACCATAAAAACATGAATTCAGAAGAAAACGAAGGGAGGAAGAAACAAAGTTGCTTCTCTGCTTTTTTCTGACCATCCTACAATTCTTTGGTGGCTTATCAGTGACCTAAATTGTTCATTTTGCTCTATCACGTTATCACAGATTCCATTCTCGTCCTCATGTAGAGCTTTCCTCTATGTTGCAACGTTTCTTTTTCCATACTCATGCCAATGGAGTACACCTTTTATTCCTTAATTTGACTCTTTTTCCAGTACCGGCGTGGTAAGTGAGCGGTTAACACTGTGGCCTCGCATTCGGGAGGACGCCGGTTCGAATCCCCGTCCAGGCATCGAGATTTCAGTTTTCCATGGTTTCCACAAATCACTCCAAGTGAATCCCGAGATGCTTCCTTCAAAAGGCCATTGTCGAATTCCTTCCCGTTCCTTGTCTTCAGTCCCATCCCACCTCGATGTCGACGAGGCGTATTACATCTTCGTGTGGTATAGTCTCCGTCGAGTTGGTATTGAATGTAAAAATTATTAAACAAATAATCAATAATTTTCTCACAGGTTCCTCAAAGATATTTAA
Organism: Vandiemenella viatica; assembly: GCA_031002005.1. Lineage (NCBI taxonomy): Eukaryota > Metazoa > Arthropoda > Insecta > Orthoptera > Morabidae > Vandiemenella > Vandiemenella viatica. The sequence goes on along the minus strand of CM061920.1, from coordinate 14,753,433 downwards.
ATTACGATGGCCAATAATAGTATTTCATTAAAAAATATTTACAAAAGGTAAAGTTTTTTTTTAATGATCTAGTTGTAATAGTTTATTGCATAATAAGTGGTTACTACAAATAAATAGGCTTTCATTCTTTCCGAGAAAGTTTGTTTGCGTTCTTTCGACCACTTTGGTCTGTATTGTTTTTGTTTTGGTTGCTCAGTTACAACTTCCCATTGGTCTACTTTGTCTCTGAAGGTGTCTGTATCTAAGATGTCTGTTGCTCCTATGTTTGCACTTTTAAGATCCTTCCGAATTTCACTCAGCCGTGGTGTTGGATTTTTAAGTGAAGTTACATAATCTATTACCTTTTTTGTCAATCGATTTTCTGGTAACCTCATACTGTGACCAAAGAATTTCATTCGCCTTTTCTTGATGTCAGTTTCGATGTTTGAAAACTTTTCTGTTGTTTTGATTAATTGTAGTCTGTAACCATCCTTAGTGAGTCTTGCTCCTAGAATTTTTCTAATGATTTTTCTCTCTACTTTTTTTATTTCTTCAAG
>CM061920.1:14713890-14751897 GCA_031002005.1 Vandiemenella viatica | reverse complement strand
GAGTTGGCGGGAGAAGTGACGGAATCTACGGCGGTCGGCAGGGTCGCGGAAACGTTGCCAGAGTGTCCTGTAACGATTCCTTAGGTATCTGAGGTCTTCGAGTATGGCTGGCAGTTCATGATAGACGTTGTTGTGTATGATGGTGGTGGTGACGGACGCTTTTCTTTCGGCTTCTTTGATTGTAGTATTGAACTGGTTGATAGCCTTCTCGATGCGATCAGGCGACGATACATTGAAGGTGGTGTTTATTTTGTTGTGGATCTGTCTGGAGAAGTAGTTCCAGTTTGTTTCTGTTATTTTTTTATGGCTGTTATGTGGTAGAGTAAAATTCTTGAACTTATGTACGACTGGATTGTGGTCTGACGAAAGATCTCTCCATGTTTGAAGGTGTATGTCATGAGTGATGTTTTTAGCTACGACAATGTCGAGGACGTCCGGCTGGACGTTGCTGCGGTTTGGAATGTATGTAGCCTCAGTGGGTCCATAGACTTGTATGTTCCTCCTTTCAGACAGTTGGTATAGTAGCTCACCTTTAGCATTAGAGGTGCGGGAGTTCCATGCTGTGTGCTTACTATTTAAATCACCACCTATTATAATTTTGTTCCCTTTTGATAGGATTTCGTCCAAGTCATGTTCAGTTAGGGCTCTGTTCGGTGGCAAATAAACTGATGAAAGGATTATATGTCCTTCTTTGGTGTGGATTTTTACAGCCGTTGCTTCCATCTCCAGCAAGTTGATATTTTGGATGACTGCATGTGATAGGGAATTCCTGATTGCAATTGCAGTACCACCGCCTCTCTGGCCTATTCTGTCGGATCTGTAGATTTGAAAGCCTGATAGTCTAAAGGTGTCCTTGGGTTTAAGGTGTGTTTCTGCAAGCAGAATTATGTTAATATTTTGCCGGTTCGAAAAATTTAGTAATTCTAGCTTTTTATTTTTAATTCCATTTGCGTTCCATATTACAATATTTATGTCGCTCTGTGAAGACGGAGTTTGGCCATTATTTCAGCATGGCCATAACACCTTCCATGAACGCAAAGAGTTTGGTAAACTTGTCTTTGGCGCTGTTAACTTTTTCATTGTTCTTCTCATTGTATTAAGGAATTTCTTCATGTATAGGAAATCGACTTGACTCTTCCTCCTCGCTTGTCGGCTCCGTCGAAAGCTCCCAGGCTCCGGTGTATTAGCTGGCCCGCGAAATATCAACCAATGGGAGCGTTTGGCGGGGAGTCCTCAATCTCCATTGGCACTCCTCATACAACATAAAACTTATAGTTTCTGAAAGTTTGTAACACACTGTTTGATTCACTGGTTCCCAACAGAGGTGTTCCGCAACCTGACTTTTTCTCCGAAGCATCGTTTCTCTAGTTTCAACTTTCTACTCTACCAGGAAATCCTCTTTCGGCATAGGTTCTATACTGTCCTTTGAATTTCCTTGAATGCGTAAAACTTTTAACTTTTCGGCCTGCCATAAATCGTTCGGTCTTTCAGCGCTGGTAAGAGTCCCCTGGCTCTCGCCGATGACAAAGAAACGGAGAATGTTCCGGCTCGGCCCGAAACTGGCTAATTCACATGCTAAAATTTCCCGTCACCAAGGGACGTTACAAACATCAGACCGGTAATCAATTACTTCCCACACTCTTGGCAGCAAATCGGGCGTAACTTGTGCGATGGTGGCGTAGTTTCGATTTTTCAGGTCGGCCAAATCGTTTGGTAGTGGAGGAACATACTCACGATCTTTAATGAAACCCCAGAGAAAGAAATCCAGTGGTGTCAAGTCTGGGGAGCGAGGTGGCTATGGGATTGGCCCTTCACGGCCAATCCACCGACCTGGGAAGCGATTATCGGGGAAAGCTAGAACTTCCGTGAGGAAATGAGGTGGTGCACCGTTTGCTAGTAGTCCATCAAATGATTCATCTAATACACTTCCCATTCTAGTAACAAATAAAGTTCTTATCCTTTCATCTTGTAGTGTATCAATGTTATAACGTTTATTTTGATCCTTCTCGATTTGATCCGTTACTGTAGCAACTTTATTACTCCCTAAGCTCTTCATTTTATTTTATTATTTAGTAATTTTAAGACATGCTTCGCAAACGCAGATCATGCCTGTGATTTTTACTGACCCAATGTATCAATAGATGGCGTAGATTTTATTTACGTAATTTTTTTTTTTAATTCTGGCGGTTTTGTGGTTCGTTAAGACATTGAAAGTTCAATCCTTATCCAGACTATGTAGGAAATCTGTTTGCATATTAGTCGTCCACATATGGTGTTTCTATTCCTTTATCATAATTACCTATTAGGCTCTTGTATTTGGATGCAACATGTTGTACGAACTGAAGCACAAAATAAAATATTATAGTATTATTTTAAAAATATAAAATAAAATCTTGAAAATAACACAAATAGAATTTAATAACTCGTATTTAAATTGGCTCTTTCCTTTTCATGAATACTCAGATACATCTACTTCTTGTGTTACAATATTTATTTATCACAATACACAATCTCTTTAGTTTCAGCAATTTATACATTTACTAATTAACAGCACATATTAATGTCCTCCTTCTTAACTATTATTGTTATTACTAGCCTCAAAGACTGTCAAAAATGGGTTCGGAGTATTCTGACAATTCATTTCTTTACCATTGACTAAATAAATAGAGTTGTTGTTATGTGATGCTCATAACATTATTTTGTAATTTGCACATATTTCGCTTGTAGTTTACACAGCGATACAGATGGCAGTTCTACTGAATGAATGATGTCAGAATTAGGGAACCAATTAAATTAAAAATAGACTAGGAATCATAAAACCTTGCGCAATAAAGCGTTGTATTGGATTTATTCGTGGTCCAGGTGTCATTCACCGCGGTAAATACAGAACTACTTCCATCCCTATAAAAATGCAGTAACTTCAGTAATTCGGAGCTTATGAAAGCAGCTTAAATTATATATAAAACTGAATTCATCGTGATTTAATCTGTAGAAAAATGTGTCTATCTGTATTTCGACACATCCAAAACTTGTACTAATAGTAATATTGTTGTTCAAAATTCATAGATGCTATTACCCACGTATGAATACATTAATTTTATTGCGATCTAAATTCGACCTAATGGAAAAATTTACATGTATCTGAAATAGTGACATGAAAGCAATTAATAATTAATGTATTAATTACAGCGCAGTACATTTCTTTATTTTGGCAAATCATTCCTTCCGGTATATTACACTCTATTTCGGATATAAATATCTTCTTTTTTTTAAATATGGCCTTCGGTCTTTTCGACCATTTAGCCAGCTCTAATTTGTTTACGTTGCAACTGCTGTATCAGAATTTCACTATGATATTGTCGACACTACAGTGAGGACAACACAAGACGAACACAACACTTATTAAAACCACCCATTCCCGAGGTCGGACTCAAACCGGCGGCCCTTGCAATGAGAAGCCAGCGCGCTAGCCACTACACTGCCAGGACAGTCAATATAAATATTTTGCAAGCCGGTCAAAAATCACGTGTTGAATGCAGTACAAGCAATTCGTTTCTTCGGTGATAGGTACAATTTTCATCATGTAACGCGCATTAGGGGGCATCCATAAATTCATAAATTACGTGAGGTGTTTTTCCAGATTTTCGGCCCCCCCCTCTCTTTGATGAGATCTGGGTCCCGTGAGAATCCCCCTCCCCCCTAGAGATCGCCCTCGCAACTCTTTTGGACTTATTTTTTGGTCTCACCCTTCCAAAGCCGGTTACACCCACACTTTTCGACGAAATACCACCCCTAAATCGACTTTCGCGTCATTTGTAGACTTTTTTTTTAGCTCTACAGTCCAACAAACATTTCCAAAACCTCACGTGAGTTTTCCGTTAACCCCCCCTCTCCCCCTTTCTGAGATTTCGATGGACCCCCCACCCCCTATTTCACCTCACGTAATTTATGGACGCCCCCTTGTCTTGATAATGATGTATTGTAGATATTTGTTAGCTTACTATAACAACGGTATCGCTGTCCAGAGTGTATAAGAAAAATCTACATCGAATGGATTTTAATAAAGAAAAAGCAACTAATAATTAATATGACGATTTCAGTATTGTGACAATTAATTTAAATAAGGCGCACAACCACGAACATTACCATTCGTTGTTTGCTGTGCAGCGGAGGCGAAGAGCGTGACGACATAGTCCGACTTCATAGTGTGACGTCATGGCGTGACATGACCAAAACTTGCGTTTATAAGTATTGATAATACTTGTTTTATTATTTTCTATATAACACGGAGTCTTTCATTTCAAGACGTTCAACAATCTAGTATCATCTTTTACTCGACATTTAGCGATCAATACTGTTATTCGCAGACCGAAGACAAAACTGCATAAACACTCAAAGAAAAAAAAGTTTCTTAAGGATTATTCATATTCAATTTAAATATTCACAAATACCAAGAACAGTCCGCTTATTTGGTATACAGATAATAAACTGAAGGTTGATTATGACTATAGGGTGGGATCAGAATTACTTGCTGAAGGTTTGAAGTGTAAATATCTTGGCACAACGTTTGATAACAAACTCAACTGGGCAGAGCACATTAGGCAAGAGGTAGTATTACAAAATCCTTCTTGTAGTGGAGAGAATGATGAGAGGATGTACTAGAGAAGTTCGGGAATTTGGTTACAAAACTTTGTTCAAAGCACTGGTTGAATATGATGCTGCAGTTTGGGACCCACATTTTGGTTATCAAATACAGAGGTTGGAGGGCGTGCAAAGAAGAGCAGCTAGATTTGTTTGTTCAAATTACGATAAAGGAGCTGGAGTTGGAGTCATTGGAGGAAAGGAGAAGGGTGAAGAGGTTGCTGGGAATGTACGGGGCATATGTTGGTGATGGCGCTTGGAGGGATATTGGTCCAAGAATTAGGAATTGTGCATGGAAGAGGAAAGGCGACCATGACCACAAGCTGGCAATCTATTTAATGCATAAGTGGAAAAAAATTCTTTTGTTGGAAAGGGTGTCAGTAATTGGCGAAAATTACCAAATGAAGTGATAAACAAAATTAAAATTTGTAATTTGGATAAGTAAATGTGTGAGGAATTTAATACTCCAATTACAAAAAAAAAAAAAAAAAAAAAAAAAAAAAAAAAAAAATGTAAAAAGGAGGTTTTAGATGACTGGGGGAATTGCCACCGAAGCGTTAGCTCTATCTTTTTTTTCTTTCTTTTTTTAAAATGGCATTTGGCTTTCTTAGGCCATACAGCCAGCTCAAGTATGCGTTTAGTTCATCCAGTCTTTTTCAGTTTCTCTACATGTATATATATATATTTTCTAATTCTAGACACACAACAGGATGGACTCAACAAGCACACTCACACACAACACTTAAATACCCATGCCCTCGGCCGGGCTCGAACCGGTACTCTAGCCCCTACGCTACCGAGGCCGGCCTCCATCTTACTTGTAATTAATAATAATAATTAGGTACTACCTTGTACACGCTACCGAAGACGAGAGAAAAACTAGTCTTTAAGATAGCCAGGCATGTCGGTTCGCATTACAGTTTCCTTCGAACTGAACAGAAACTCCTCAAATTTTAATATTTAATTTTAAAAAATTGCAATGGAGCGCACGCTCCGGTGGCAATTTCCCTACACGCCCATCTTCCCCCTTTCCTGCACTCACCTACATTTTCCCTATACAAATTTTAAATTTAAATTATTTCAACGTTTTTGGTAAATTATTCATCATTTCTTTTGATAACTTATTCCAATCCTTGACACCGTTACCCAAAAAAAAGAGAATCTTCCAACACCCTTGTGGCTGAAATCGAGTGCCATCTAGTGGTCATGGTTATCTTTTCCCTTCCATGCACTACTTTAATTTCTTACACCAATATCTTTCCATGCCTCATCACCCATGACCCTCCTCATCCTCCTCCTGTCTTGCAATGAATCCCATTCCAGCTCCTTTATCATATCTGTCACTAATTGCATTCTGCGATAATTTCCAGAAACAAATCTAGCAGCCCTTCTTTGCACCTTCTCCAATTCCTGTATTTGATACTCAAAGTGAGGGTCCCATACTACACTACCATATTCGAGCAATGGTCTGACCAAAGTTTTGTAACCCAATTCTTTTACTTCCCTCGTACATCCCCTCATCACTCTCTCCAACAAGTGCAGAATTTTGAAACCTTTTGATACTACCTATCCAGCGTATCCTGCCCTGTTAAGCTTGTTATCAAATGTATAATGTCAAGATATTTACATTTCAAGTCTTCAATAAGCAGTTCTTTCCCCACCTTATAATCATAATCAACCTTTAATTTTTCCTCTACTAAGCTGTCTCTTCTTTGCATTTATCTTCGTGCAATGTTTACCAACTCAATTAGATATCCTGTCCAGATCACCCTGCGGCTTTTTTAGTCAACTAAATATTAAATTTTTGCAGACCGACACGGGTCCAGTGCGCATTTCAGCCAGACCGGCCAACAGTCATGACCTTTCACCCTTTTACTGTATATTGCGTGGCCTCTGTCTGCCTTTATTACTTTTAAGTCCCTTTAAACTCAACGGCTTATCTTCAAATTGTGTAGAGCGCACCTTTAGCGTGTTTGTATTTTCGCTAGAATGGGTCAGGCTGTCAAGTCCTCCGAATATAAAACGGGGACCATTGTCTCATATCTTTAAACGAGCAATGCTTGTATATATATATATAAATTTAGTATCTCGGAATCGGCTCTAACCATTTGGATAAAACTTCATATTTAGATAACGTTTTGATTTTCAAGTTTATCTAAATAAGCTTCTTCCCTGCAAGCACTCGATTTTACAAAAACAAATAAATAAATAAAACAGCAATTCTTGTATTTGCTATCTCGGAAATAGCTCTATAGCCATCTCGTAGAAGTTTCAAGCACCAGTAAGCCTACTGAGGTTAGTTAAGTTTCTCTTTGGTTAGATAAAGAAACTCTTATATCTTTAAACGAATAATTCTTGTATATTTGCTGATCCGTGCGAATATTTCGCACAGCATCGTGGTCAGTCACTGAATGGCAATATAATAATGTGGAAATATCTTATATCTATTAACGAGTAATTCTCGTATATACATATATATGTTTGGTATCTGGGAAATGGCTATAGCCTAACGATTGGGATAAAATTTCATATGTAGATAACGGTTTCCCTTTCAAGTTTATCTGAGTAGATGTTTTCCCCGCAAAACCACGATTTTACATTAAAAAAAAAAATAGAGCAGATCTTGTATTTGGTATCTTGGAAACGGCTCTAAAGCCATCTGGTGGACGTTTCAGGTACCAGTAAGCCTACTGATGATAGTTAGGTCTCTTTTAGTTAGAGCTAGGAACTCTAATATCTTTAAACTAATAATTCTTGTATATTACCTGATCCGTGTGAATATTTCGCACAGCATAGTGGTCAGTCACCAAATGGTAACATAATAATGTGGAATATCTATTACGGAGCAATTCTTGTATATACATATAGTTGGTATCTGGGAAACGGCTACAACGATTTGGATGAAATTTTATATTTAGATAACGTTTTCATTTCAAAGATTTTCTAAATAGGTGAGTTCCCTGAGAAAACACAATTTCACCCTGCCCCCCCCCAAAAAAAAAAGCAATTCTTGTATTTCGTATTCTCGGAAACGGCTGTTACCTCATCACGTATGCCTACTGATGTTAGTTAAACTTCTCTTCGTTTAGAACAGGGGTCCCCAAACTTTTTATCCCGTCGACCACATCATAGTATTTTAGACTCCTTATCGACCCCCAGGTTAAGTATTTAATAAAAACATTACATTATTTTTGACATTCGTAATACAAAGCAACAAGGAGACCTGCATAACAAATTTACAGTTTCCATATGATAGAAAATCCAGCCAATAACATTAACAGGAAAAGGAGATATTTTCCATTGTTATTGTAATCTCCAAAAATAATAAGTTGGAAAGATGGAATAAATTTCTAATCAAGGTCTGCCAAATAGAAAAGATGGTTCTTGCACTGTCATATAGCGATGGATCCATCTTCCTAAGAAACTGTTCAATTGAGCGTCTGCAAACCTCTTGACAACCACCTTACCTTAGTGTGCAAATGTAATTGGTTGAAAGTTTCATCACTTACTTCACATAACTTCGCAGACAGACTGGAATTGAGAGGACCTGATTTTTACAGGAACATTCCTGTTTTTCTCTAGACGTTTTAATTGATTCTCTTTTTTTATTAATCGACCCCCTTTCGAACCCCTGTATTTATCGTCCCCTGGAAAATTGCTGTCGACCCCAAGGGGTCGATATTGACCACTTTGGGGACTCTGGTTTAGAACAAGGAACTGTGCACTTGACAATGCCTAGGAAGCCTTCAATGCAAACGTTTAACTTGAATAAAACTTCACGCAAAATCTTGTGTATTTAACATAAATCGAAAGATGCCGAGAGAAGATCGGTCACCCAGGAACTCGACCCAATACACGAGCGTGGGCTTACACCTAGAAGGATAATAAAAAAGCGAGGGAAATTTCTGTCTGAGGGAGGAGAGAATAATACGGTCACCACAGTGTCATGCTGGTTGCGTCTCGTCCCATCCATTACGCGTGATGTTTGTTTAAAGCGCTCGGCTTCCGGTCTGTCCGTCTGCCCGGGATGGAATATTTAACACCACTCAGCCGCGACTCTCCGCTGATAAATATTTACCGCACCTCTCTTTAAACGCCCCGGCCGAGGCCGCTAGCAGAATGCACGCCACAGATCATCCTGTCAAGCCACCGTAGCGGTGTCCAGTATGAACCAACTGGGAAGGTGTCCTGAACACTTGAAACTACAGCAGCTAAGGAAATACACTGGTCAGCCAAAACATTATCACCACCTGCTTATTAGTGTGTTGGTCCTTCTTTGGAGCGCAATACAGCAGCGATTCGGCGTGGCATGGGTTCGAAAAGTCCTTGTTAGGTTTCCGGAGTTGTCTGGCACCAGATGTCTGCGCACAGGTCACGCAGTTCCCTTAAGCCGGTGGCTTGTGGGCGCGGCGTCTGGGAACGAGCATCTCGGAAACGGCGAGGCTGGTCGGCAGTCGTCGTGCTACTGTATTGAGCATCTATGCAGAGTGGTTGAAGGACGGTGAAACCAAGAATGGCCAACTAGGTGGTAGACGTCCACGCCTCATCACAGAGTGGAGGTCGGAGGCTTGCCCGCTCTATAAAGCGGCGATCTGTGGCAGATCTGACAGCAGAGTGCAATGCCGGTGTAGGCACAAGTGTTTCGGAGCACACTGTGCTGTTAGATCTGCCACAGATCATTCCCTATCTTGCTTCACAGACAGTTGAAGCCTTCTGCTTTGTGACGTTATGTCCGGATACAACATTCCTTTTGGCTATTCTTGCCTGCTTGGTACCCACCAGCTTGGTACCAGAACCACTGTTGGAATTTCAATGAAGGCGTCTTCTCAGTATCAACTCGGCGTCCAGGCTGTCTCTCCACCTTAATGGCGCTCTCTTCAGAGCAAGTGGTTGGAAGGTATATAGTGGCGACAGTTCTTTCTAAATCAAATCAAATTAAATTGCTCCGGTGGCAATTTTCCTAAACACCCTCCTTCCCCCTTTTCTGCATCCACTTACATTTACCCTTTACAAATTTTAACTTTAAATTCTATCAATGTTTTTGGCAAATTATTCATCATTTCTCTTGGTAACTTATTCCAATCCCTGACATCCTTATATAAAATAGAGAATCTTCCTACACCCTTGTGCCTGAAATCGAGTGCCAGCTTGTGGTCATGGTCATCTTCTCGATTCCATGCATTACTTCAATTGTTACACCAATATTTTTTCATGACTCATCACCAAAATACGCCTTGTTCACTCCCATGACCCTCCTCATCCTCCTCCTGTCTTCCAATGAGTCCCATTCCAGCTCTTTTATCATATCTGTTACTGATTGCGTTCTGCGATAATTTCCAGAAACAAATCTAACAGCGCTCTTTGCAGCTTCTCCAACTCCTGTATTTGATACTAAAAACGTGCGTCCCATACTACACTACCATATTCAAGCAATGGTCTGACCAAAGTTTTGTAACCCAATTCCTTTACTTCTCTCGTACATCCCCTCATCACCCTCTCCAACAAATGCAGAATTTTGAAACCTTTTCCTACCACCTGTCCAATGTGATCTGCTCAGTTAAGCTTGTTATGAAATGTAATTACAAGATATTTAAATTTCAAGTCTTCAATAAGCAATTCTTTTCCCATCTTATAATAATACCTTAGTTTTTTATTTGAGTATCTAATACGCTGACTCTTCTTTGCATTTATCTTCAACCCATGTTTACCAACCCAACTAGATATCTTGTCCAGATCACCCTGCAACTGTTTACAATCCTCAACCGTTTTGATCCTTTTATATAGCATTACGTCATCTACAAACAACATAATTTATGATAGTAAACAATCAACACAATTATTCATTAGAATAATAAATAGCAATGGTCCCAATACGCTACTCTGTGGCACTCCCATTTTTACTTCCACTTCTTTTGATACCGCATTTCCTACCCTAACTTTCTGTTTTCTACCATTCAAAAATTCTTCTATCCAGCACGCCTATCTGCTTCACCTCTGTGACCGAATTCTGCGACTGCTCTCCTCTTTTACAATGTTGGCTCACACGCCGTTGCCCATCCGCTGACTAGATCGCAGGGGCTAACACAAACTATCGGCACACCAACAAGATGGATTCACGCATGAAGAAGACACCAAAGCAAACCCTCAAAATGCTGTGGTTTGGCAACTCGATAGGGAGGCACACCCGTGAATATTTAATTCCAACCACACCGTACAAAAGTTACCGTCATCACAGAGAACGATGTTACTAACATCAATAAAAATTGTTCTACACGTTAACCGTTAAGGTATACTATCAACAAGTAAATTTTGTGTGCGTGGAGACTTTCCCGGCGTACTGATGCAATGTAGTCTTCACGGGTGTGCAGCCGGATGGTGTTTTGGAAACACAACGTTTCGACAACCAGCTCGGCTGTCTTCATCAGGTGTCCGGTGTCTACAGGCTGACGAAAGCTGGCAGTCCACGCGGTGACTGCCAGCTTTCGTCAGCCTGTAGACACCGGACACCTGATGAAGACAGCCGAGCTGGTTGTCGAAACGTTGTGTTTCCAAAACACCATCCGCCTGTACACCCGTGAAGAGTACATTTAAATTTTGTTTATGTCTGTACATTAGTTTTTGCATGAAGCGTACAGACAGACAAAAATTTCAAATTTTACTCTTTTGGTTTATCTATCAGTAGAGCATCTTTCTAGTAATCAGTTTGCAACAAATTTTAAGTTCATACAGACGATCCGGGGTAGGGTGAAGATTTCATTTCAACATAGTTCCTGATGATACAGCGGCCAAACCCCGTTAACTAGGGAATGTTTTTGTACTTTAGAACGTATAAAGCAAAACCAAATAGATGGATTTACCGCCTATAAGTTATCTATTTGCAAAAAAAAAAGGTCAGAAAATCCTCGCACCTAAAATCAGTGAATCAGTTTTAATTAAATGTAAGGATTCACCCACAGTACTATACACAGAGTATGGAAAAAATTAACAAGGTCAATAAATTTAAATATCTAGGTGAAGACATTCAGATTAATGGGCTTGATAAGGAAGCTAATATATCAAGATCAAGAAAACTAAAACTAGCATACCAACTGACTAAAGATGTACACAATACGCGTAAGAAGAATCTTTCAAGGAAAACTAAAATCAAACACTACAACACAGTAATCATACCAGAAGGTCTGTACGCCTCAGAATGTTTATTCTCTATGAAAACTGGAGAAATAGAAGAGATAGAGAAAAGGGAAAGGAAAATCTTGAGATAAATTTGGGGACCATTAAAAATTGAAAATGGTGAGATTAGACATCGGAGGAATAAAGATCTATACAAAGAAGAAGAAATTGAAAGGATGTCAGACACGATCAGAAAGAGGAGAATCAGTTTTTTTTGTCATATAATGAGAATGTATAACAACAGACATACAAAAGGAATTTTCAACCATATTTACAAGAGTAAGAAGGGCAACCAGTGGATCCAAGGAGTAAAGAAAGATATGATTGAAATGGGAATAACAGAAGATTTAATACAAGATAGAGCAACTGTTAGGAGAATGCTCCAAAATTTCAAGGGTTTCCAGGAGAAGGAGAAGAGGAAATGTAGTAACATATGGACGGAAGAAAGGAGGAAACAGCAAAGTGAAAGGATGAAGAACTATTGGAAATCAAGAAAAGAAGGATTGAAATGAATGCACAGGATTACTTCTCGTGGTCCTTAGATGACCGATATCGAAGAGAAGAAGAAGGAATGTAGGGTATGAATAGGTTATGAATAAGTTCCCACAGTAATCATCATAAGGTACAAACAAAGAAATCCCGACTAGTTTATATTTATCTCTTAGGCACATATCTCTTACTCTCATATATACGAAAACTTACTATTCGACACGTTCCGATGCTGACCTTTTATACACTGTGGCTGTGAGGTTCAATCGAACAAGCTATATCCGGATTACTTTGCGATTCAGTTGTGGTTTTATGCTGTAGTTTATATTCACACATTCGAAACAATCTACTGGTTCACGCGTCAGGCAACACCAATGGAAGCTTTTCTCCGTGAGAAGCTGTGAGAACAATACAAAAGCGTTCTTGTGGGTCAACAACAACCATAAAAACATGAATTCAGAAGAAAACGAATAGAGGAAGAAACAAAGTTGCTTCTCTGCTTTTTTCTGACCATCTTACAATTCTTTGGTGGCTTATCGGTGACCTAGCAAATCTCAAATTCCACGTGCAACAAGTGCTTAATCTGTACATTCTACTCTTCGGAGTATATTCTTTGATGATCTCCATGATTTTTACTCTCTTACTTGTTCATTTTGCTCTATCACGTTATCACTGATTCCATTCTCGTCCTCATGTAGAACTTTCCTCATATGTTGCGACGTTTCTTTTTCCATACTCATGCCAATGGAGTACACCTTTTATTCCTCAATTTAACTCATTTTCCGCTACGGGCGTGGTGAGTGAGCGGTTAACCCTCTGGCCTCGCATTTGGGAGGACGTCGGTTTGAATCCCCGTCCATGCATCCAGATTTCATTTTTCCATGGTTTCCCCAAATCACTCCAAGCGAATCTCTGAATGCCTCCTTCAAAAGCCATGGCCGAATTCCTTCCCGTTCCTTGTCTTCAGTCCCATCCCACCTCTATTAACCGCGATGTCGACGAGGCGTATTACATCTTCGTGTGGTATAGTCTCTGTCGAGTTGATAGTGAACATAAAAATTATTAAACAAATAATCAATAATTTGCTCACAGGTTCCTCAAAGAAAATTACGGTCGCCAGTAATAGTATTTCATTAAAAAACATTTACTTTACATAAGGTAAAGAAAGTTTCTTTCTTTTTTAAGTGATATAGTTGTAATAGTTTATTGCACAATAAGAGGTTACTACAAATTTACCAATACGAAACTAACACCAAATAAAGTTATTTTGGTTCAGACTGTCCACAAGATGCAAGATCTGATGAGTAAACAGTATTTGGAAGACAAAAATCAATACACGGCAGTGCTTGTAGCTTCGCATTCACATTCATTGTGAACTTAACGCAAGACGGTGAGATATAGCGTACACGCGAAATACCTTCAGTTAGAACCCTGTGGTCAAATAGTTCCTTAATACTCTGATATGGGAAGACTACTGTTTGTAACGGTGCGATTTTAAAATATAACACAACTCCATTGCTTCTCGGTGTTTGAATACTTTGTTTTACTTGCATTAGCTTCAATTCAATTTACGAGATTGCGATTGAGCGTACGCTCCGTTTGCAATTTCCCTACACACCTACTTTTTACCTGCCTTCATTTGCCTTCTACAAATTTCAACTTTTAATTCTTTCAGAGTTTTTGGTAACATATTCATCGACACTTGGAAACTTATTCCAATTCCTGAACCCCTTCCTTACCAAAAAAATATTCCCACACTACTCACCTGAAATCGAGTGCCAGTTTATCATCGTTTCCCTTCCATTCACCATTCCTAATACTTACCTTTCCACGCCTCATCACCACTATACGCCTTATACACCCCCATGACCCTCTTCACACTCCTCCTGTCTTCCAATTAATCCCATTCCAGCTCCTTCATCATATTAGTTACTGACTGAAGTGTGAGGTAATTTCCAAAGACAAAGCTAGCAGTCCTTCTTTGCATCCCTTTCAACTTGGAACAATCGATAGATCTATATATCGATAAAACTGTTACATGGCACTTAAGCGTTACAAACTCCTGCATACCACACCACCATATACTTTTTTTTTTTTTTTAACTGCTTAACGTCTCTTAACAGCGTGGTATTTAAAGACGGGAAAGGATGGGGGGCAAGGAATGGGAAGGAATTCGGCCATGGCCTTTTGAATGAAGCATCCTGGCATTCACCTGGAGTGATTTGGGGAAACCATGGATAACCCAAATCTCGATGCCCGGACGGGGATTCGAACCGCCGTCCTCCCGAATGCGAGGCCAGAACGGTAACCGTTACACCACCACTCTCGGTCCACCATAATCAATCAATGGTCTGACCCAAGGTTTTGTAATCCAATTCCCTTATTTCTCTGGTACATCTCATCACTCTCACAACAAGTGGAGGATTTAGAAACTTTTTCTTGTTACCTGTCCAATGTGCTCTGCCCAGTTGAGTTTTTAATCAAACGTTATGCGAATAAACAGTAGCACCGGTCGGAATATTAAACAAACTTTTAACTACTCCATAAACGTGACATTGGTATCCAGCGTTCATTTTCAGATTCCTTACCTGAGAAAAAAATCAGCCTTGAGCGTGAATATGTGGTGGGAGATTTGGTTTGTCCACCTTGCCACCTCCCTAGAGGAATATATATATAACCTCTAGTCATATGAGCAGTAACACTTATAAATAAAACTCTCAGTAAGGATAATTACATATATAAACTTTATTACATTATTGGTGTACATCAAGGCCTCTCCTAGCTCCCTCTCTCCTTTCATAGCCTATCACTCCCAGCATGTTATTTTGATCCTTGCTTTCCACATTGCTTAGAAGTCGTTGGCTTGCTTCCACCTGTGTTTTGGCTGTGAAGTCGCCGCTCCACATCACTTCGTAGTCTTCCGGCTGCCTCCGCCGATGGCGACCTCCTCCTAGATACTCGAACAGCTCAATGATGACCAAGACAAAGACAAGACCACTCCTCAGCCTGTGCAGTCCAGTTTTGTGCAGATCTCCCCCCCCCCCTCTTTACCATCGTAGTGGGGAGTGCCTTTGGCCGAAAGGAATAATTCTTTTCCTGCCATCTGCCTCCAAATCACGTCTTGCTAACTCCTAATTTTGCTGACGATCTGTTCTACTTTGGAGTCGTTGTTGCTTATCATACTTACATTCCACAGCTTCTGATTATTTTGAGTAGTTGTTGTAACCGCCCTGGTTCCAACTCTGCTATATGCAATCTCTTTCACCAAACTGTATTAACCTTTTAGGAACTGAAGCATAAAATTATTGACTGACCACCATAAATAGAATAGACATACTTTTCGTGGATTATGACGTCGAGATATTTGGAGGCAATACAGAACTGGGGGCTAGGAACGCAAGAAAATTGATAGGTAACACCTTTAAAAGAAATAATTAATCCAAGAGGAGTCACTTTAATACAGTAGTCAGTTTATTATTATTATTATTATTGGCAAATTCTTTCAATAAATAGAAGACTTCAAGCAAATGACCCAGTCAGTTTTTCTTTGAGTTCTTCTTGTTGTTCCAATAGCCTTTCACTCTTTCCGAGAAAGTTTGTTTGCGTTCTTCCGACCACTTTGGTCTGTATTGTTTTTGTTTTGGTTGCTCAGTTATAACTTCCCATTGGTCTACTTTGTCTCTGAAGGTGTCTGTATCTAAGATGTCTGTTGCTCCTATGTTTGCACTCTTATGATCACTCAGCCGTGATGTTGGATTTATAAGTGAAGTTACATGATCTATTACCTTTTTTGTCAATCGATTTTCTGGTAACCTCTTAAGGTGACCAAAGAATTTCAATCGCCTTTTCTTGATGTCAATTTCGATGTTTCAAAACTTAACTGTTGTTTTGATTGATTGTAGTCTGTAACCATCCTTAGTGAGTCTTTCTCCTAGAATTTTTTTAATGATTTTTCTCTCTACTTTTTTTACTTCTTCAAGGTCATGTTTCCTGTTAAGTGTTAACGTTTCACTTGCATAGAGGACTGTTGGTTTTATGACTGTGTTGTAGTGCCGAATTTTTGTCTGTCTTGACATGGATTTTTTTGTTGTAGAGATTTTGGACTACCCCTAACATTTTTTTATTTTTTTCTTAACTTTTTGCAGGTGATTTTGCTGCGAGTTTTTCTCGAGGCCTGTCGATTCGATGCATTCTCCGAGGTATTTAAAGTATGGGACCCTGTTGATTTTACAATATTTTGTTCTCAAACTTGCTATTTCTGTCTTTGAGTATATGAATTCAGTTTTCTCGAATGAGATTTGTAACCCTACTTTTTCTGCACATTCTTTGAGTGTCTCAACTGTTTGATGGCAGTCTCTTCATCTTCTGCTAGTATCGCCAAGTCATCCGCAAAAGCGAGG
Organism: Vandiemenella viatica; assembly: GCA_031002005.1. Classification (NCBI taxonomy): domain Eukaryota; kingdom Metazoa; phylum Arthropoda; class Insecta; order Orthoptera; family Morabidae; genus Vandiemenella; species Vandiemenella viatica. Next base: position 14,735,197 of record CM061920.1, on the reverse strand, counting down.
TATGGTATGCAGAGGTTGTTTTTGGGAAAGCCAAGTGGGATTGGCTTCCATCATTTACATTTCTTGAGTTCTTTCTCCCATTCTTCCGTAACCTTGTCTAGAACGACGTTGAACAGAACAGAAGAGAGTCCACCGCCTTGTCTCACATCTGTTTGAATGTCAAAGGGTTCTGTAAGCTCTCGCATGAATTTTACTTTAGATTCAGTGCCAATTAGTGTTTGTTTTATGAGTTCTAATCCCCTTGCTTCTAAGATTTGGAATAGTGAAGGCCTGTCTATTGAGTCGTATGCCATTTTGAAATCCACAAGTTTTTTTAATTATTATTATTAAAAAATACATCGGACTCATACAAAGACACTATGTACAGATGAAACAAATGCCAGCGGTTGCAACAACATTCAAAACTAAACTTTTAAAAACTAAAACTCAACTAACTAACTCGTCTTTGCCGATCGTTTATATATGCGTTACAGAAAATTCCAGAATAATCAAATACGTTTCTAGAATTCTAACAATACTGAAACAATTAAAATCACATTAAAACAATCAGAATTAATACAAAATCATTATGAAACACACAGAACTGAAAATTAAAGATATTTACAGACAAGATTACATAAACCAGTGAAGACCGTCGCAAAGAACCCTCTAAATATCGTAGCTCACGTCAATACTCAGAATTACAAACTTTTAATCAATGTTTCGTGTATAATACTGTTTTTTAACATATCACATAGCATTTACATAATTTCTCTCCGTGTTCATTAACACAAAATCACAGTTAATTACAAGAAAAATACCAAAAAAAAAACAAATTTACTCAAACAAAAGGTAGAATGAGAAACAGCCTTCAGTCACTAGAATACAAATTTTATTGTATTACACAATGCATTTCGGACTCTGTGGATCCATCTTCAGGTGTCAATGGTATTTACATTTGGTTTTAAATTTTCCTTAAGTGAAATTCGTGCCTAGTAGAGTTTGTTCCTGTGCTGAAAAATTATTTCAAGTAAGTGTCGTGAACACATTTTATTATGAGAGAAAAGACTAAATATGAAAAAATTGTGGAAACCTTACCAGAATTGACGAGATGCTGAGTAATTAGCTTCGTATACATATTTACTGCGGAGCACTGTACTAAACACGATGTCGTATAAGATGTACATGTTTATATAAACACAACAAAACAGTTTAAAGATGATGTGTACTACAAGTTATTCAAAGATGAAAATTATTATTCGTTGTCAGAGTATATCGTGTCGGTGATCTTTTCTTGTCTATAGTATTTAAAATTAAACTGGAAATAAATCTTTAAAAATATTAAAGTAATAGTGGCTAGTAAAGTCTACTTGCTAATTTAACATATGCTCTGGGTTTTTTATCTTGTGGAGGAATATTTCTAACTGTTCTAACAGATCAATTTTCTTGTCATTGGACTGCATATGTAACACTGTTAAATTAGTATTTTGGATGACGTTAATAACGTGTTTTGTGTCATACATGTGTTCTGCAATGGCTGACTTTTCGAAGTGGTTTAATCTAAGAGCGTTCAAATAATCTTTGAAACGGGTTTGAAACCTTCTGCCAGTTTTACGGATGTAATATGCTGGACAGTCTAGGCGTGATATTTTGTATACTCCACTGTTATTGATTTTCTGTTTGTCTGTTTTTATGTCGTGTTCTGATAGGTGACCTAGCTTATTATTAGTGGAGAATGCTATTGCTACGTTGGTTTTCTTAAATAAGTTAGCAATTTTTTGTGATATGGGACCTAAATATGGAACGTTGATATATACAGGGTGTTTCAAAAAGAATATACGTATTTCGAATGCATAATTTATTAAACTGTAAGACATACGAATATGAAACTTTACACACATATTTACGAACCTCTTAAGTTCAGATTACAGATGTTCAATATGTCCTCCATCAGCCACACGAACAATATCACATCGATACTCAAATTCCTCCCATACTCGGGCAAGCATGTCCTTCGTCACTGATGTTACGGCAGTACGGATCCGGTTCCTCAAGTCCTCAAGGTTCTGTGGGAGTGGTGGTACATAAACGTTGTCTTTAATGAAACCCCACAGGAAGAAGTCACAGGGTATCAAATCCGGTGACCGTGGAGCCCAGCTGATGCATGCTAAGTCGCCAGCTCCTTGACGACCAATCCAACGGTTCGGTAGAGTTTCATTCTGATATTCACGCACTTGGTGACTCCAGTGAGGGGGTGCCCCGTCTTGTTGAAAAATGAAGTTGTCTTCTTGCAGCCTCGGAAACAAGCAGTTTTGTAACATAGCGAGATACTGCTGACCGTTAACCGTGTTTCCATCAAAGAAGAATGGGCCGTAAACAGATGATCGGGATATCGCACAAAACACATTGACTTTAGGCGAATCTCGTACATGTTCAATGACTGCATGTGGGTTCTGTAGACCCCAAATTCGAACATTGTGTTTGTTTACCTGACCACTAACATGGATAGTTGCTTCATCACTGAAAACGATGCGTTGTGCGAAAGTGTTATCATTGTCAATAGCATCATTAATCTCGTTACAAAATGCTACACGTTTCCGTTTGTTATCAGGACGCAGAGCTTGTAACAACTGTAACTTGTACGGCTTCATAACCAACCGACGTCTCAAAACACGCCAAATTTTTGTTGTAGGTAGTTGTAACTCCCGACTGGAACGACGAGTTGATTTTGAAGGACTACGTTGGAAAGCAGTTTGAATTCGTGTAACATGTGCCTCAGAAACACGAGGGCGGCCAGGACTCTTTCCTTTACATACACATCCGGTATCTACAAACTGTCTATACCATCTACGAATGTTCCACCCATTCGGAGGATGCATTTGGTACCTCAACCTGAAACGTCTTTGCACTGTAATAACGGAATTGCACTTCGCAAACTCGAAAACACAAAATGATTTCTGCTGTGGAGTAGCCATTTTAAACATATGACGGTTACCAAGAATAACACAAGACGACTGACATCTAGTGGCTATTAAATAAACTAGACTATGTATTCGTTTCTCCAATAGCCGAGCCGGGGCGCAGCGATCGATAATTTGGATAAAAGAATACTTTGTAATACGTGTATATTCTTTTTGAAACACTCTGTATTTTCTTCTATTTACCTGAATTGTACTGTGTTATTGTTTTGTTATTTTTCTTTATTTTAGTGGATAATTTGTCAATTAATTTGGGTGTGTAGCGATTGTTCACTGCTATGGGTTTTATTGTCTCTATTTCTTGTTTGAGGATGTTTTTCTCTAGGTTCAATGAATGTACTCTGTGTTACTCAACTCCCAGGTTGCTACAAATCATTCCTAAAATTCAGTGCCATTAAAGGTCTGAGTCTGAAGGCCTTTATAAAATCCACAATGGCCTTTTGAAGGAACCATCCCAACATTCGCCTGGAGTGATTTTGCGAAACTATGGAAAACAGAAATCAGGGGTTCGGAAGGGAATCCGAACCCACGTCCTTCCAATTGCGTGACCAGAGTGATATCACTAATCACAACGCTCGTTCGGTGGAATAAATTTACCGAAGAAAGAAATGTGTTTAACAAATGCAGGAAACACTCTGATAGTAATTATTATATATTATTCGCACGTGTTATAATACATGCACGGAGCTACCTGAAACAGTAATCAGTATTGACTGATGCGTTTTGATGGACCCGACGCCAGGTAACTAAATATTCAGTGCGCACCATTAGGATTCAGTGCTGTTATTACAAATGCAAAAAGGGTTTTGGGCAAAGCCGATTACCTGTCGTCTGCATAATGCACGAGCCGGCCCGGGCGAGAATTAACTTCCAAGTTCGGCTGACGGACTAGAAGCGATCCAGCTCGTCAAAAGACGCAATAAAGTTTTACACTCACAGCGGGGCTGTTAGATGCATTTGGTGCTTCACCGCCTTAATGTTTTATCACTGACAGGCACTAGTAAAGCCTACTAGTTTAATTACTAGCATCTGTTAATGCACAAAACGCATTACGTACCTGGCAAAAAGCATAATCTATCTATCTATCTATCTATATATCTATAAAATGAAAACCGGAAAAATTTGAAGTAGAAAAACTCGGAAACTACGGAGCGGATTTCGATGGGGTTTTCACCGTTTTAAAGCTTAGAATCTCAATTGAGTTGTTTGGTATATCTAATGTTTCAACGTTACATAACACCGGAACATTAAATGAAATTCTGAATGTATGATGATAGATACCAAAGATGGAACGACTGGATGTTGCATACTCCGCAATAAACACACAACCAGAATGTCTCTATACAATGTTGTTGCAGGCCATGTTTCCGCAGTTGCTTAATTAATTACCAGTTGAAAGATAACGCCAATGTAACTGTTTAATTAATTTATTGTTGCGTCGTACGTGTTTCACCTGTCATCGAGGCATCATCAGCGACGAATCTGTGTTAAAGATTTTATATACAGTTTTATATACATTTTTATCCTATTATTACGTAATTGTGAACATGAGATATTTTTATAGCTGATATTTACTTACTGTTTACATTTTTTAATATGGTATGCAGCTGCGCAACTCCGTTTTCTTATACAAAGCATGTTTTGCTTGTATCATATTTACAATATTGTGCTTTCTCATCATTCAGTCATCTGCAACACCCACAGTTTAAACAAACATACAAACCACACGGGATAGTGAAAATAATAAGAAATGGTACTCAATGACATATTCTAACAAATACACACACCGAATCATAAACATTTTCGAAAAAACAAGACATCAACATTGCACTGCGAACTGGCAACTCACTGCAAAGACAAATTAAACCCCATTCAGACACAAACAAATACCTCAATTCAGGCATTTACCAACTCACCTGTCAAAAATGTGAAGCAATATACATAGGGCAAACACGAAGACAATTCCAAATCAAATACAAAGAACACATGAGAGCATTAAACTACAGTAACCATTCCACATTCGCCGGACACCTTATAGAAAATGACCATTCACCAACAAACATAAACACAGGTATGGAAATTGTTACTATCAACAACCACAGACACAACACACTCACTATACAGGAAAACTTATATATGTAAAAGGCAAAAAATGAAGGCAAACAGGTACTAAACGACCAGGTAAACCTCACAAATAAAATGTTACTCAATCTAATACACACAAACTCAACAGACAAAACAAAATAAACACAAACTCTAACAAACCGCCACACACATAAATATAAAACACACTAACAAGATCAACACGCCTACACGCATTTTCAAAACTCGCGGTATCGGCACGAGACATGTCATATACAAACAAGATGGCCACAGCAGACAATTGAAGGACGCAAAAGCGCACCAGAGACAAGACATAAACAAACCAGCTGGAACCAACAGACGAACGATGATAACAAACAATATTGTAAATATGATACAGGCAAAACATGCTTTGGATAAGAAAACGGAGATGCGCAGCTGCATACCATATCAACAAATGTAAATAGTAAGTAAATATCAGCTATAAAAATATCTTATGTTCACTATTACGTAATAACAAGATAAAAATGTGTATAAAACTGTATATGAAATCTGTAACGCAGATTCGTCGCTGAGGATGCCTCGATGAGAGGTGAAACGCGTACGACGCGACAATAAATAAATAAAACAGTTGCATTGGCGTTATCTTTCAACTGGTAAGAATGTCTCTGACCGTAACCTTTAATGAAAGCAATAAATTAAATTTAAAATAATAACTATTTTGCACACTAAACAAAACTTGAAATACTCTTTCCTTTAATTCGGTATATTCGATTTTTAAACGCCATAAATGGCCGTAGTGAATGTGAGAAACTAATAACGAAAAAACAACAGAGATATTATTTGAACAAATACTCTGCCAGCATAACTGCAATGCCTCTGGCTATCGTCTTTTCCGTTCTGTTCACAATAAAATGGCGCAGCAGTTTGTAATTCCTGAAAAAAATCGAAAGTAGATAATATTTTTTTCATATCTCGCTTATTTCATAATACTTGACATACAATTCTGAATACCTAATATTCAACTGTACAGGTACCAAAATAGATGGCACTAATTGTATGAAATTTGGTACACGTTTCTCATTGCGTGAATAAACATGGTGTATGGGTAAATCAAATCCAACTTGACCGGGCAGGCGCCGGGAACTCTGCTAGTGTTAAAAAAATAAGATGCAGTTCAGGTTTGCGCCGTAGATTTTTCGTGAAAACGTTGAGATAAAACAGTAACAAGTTCATAAGGTTCTTGGTTGTTTGAAATAACAACATCGAAGAATCAAATTCACTTAGGTTTATTTTCCCGTGAGCTCTACATTAACATCACACAGTACACACATCGGCTCGACCAAAGATACTAAACACAATCACACAAATATTACAGCGATTTTAACTTTCAATTAACTGACGCTTGTTTACATATACGTTACAGAAAGATCCAGAATAATTCAAAGAGTTCCGACCGATGTTGTTCGAATTCTAACAATATTTTAACAATTAAATCCAGACAAGAATAATTACAAATTTTACAAACTTTAAAATTACTCACAATCGTTAGAAAATATCTTAAAATACAATTTAGGTGCATTTACACATAAAATTATGAACATAAACCAGTCAAACCGTTGTAACTTGTCCTCCAAACATCAGCACTTACAATTACAAACTTTTAATTAATGAGTCATACATAATATTGTCCTTGAACACATTACATAGCGTTTACATAGTTTCTCTACACAAAACACTGTTCATTTACATGGCAAATAAACACAAATTCACAATTAATCACAAGAAAATATACAAATCAACTATTAATAAACTCCCATCTTCTAAATATCTTGGCATTACATTTGATAACAAGGTTAACTGGGCAGGACACAATGGACAGGTAGCAGGAAGAGGTTTCAAAATTCTGCAGTTGTTGGAGAGAGTGATGAGAGGATGTAGGCCTACGAGAGAAGTAAGGATTTGTACGGCAGAACGCAATCAGTAACAGATATGATAAAAGAACTGGAATGGGATTCATTGGAAGACTGGAGGAGGGTGAAGAGAGTTATGGGAGAGTACAAGGCGTATATTTGTGATGAGGTATGGAAAGAGATTGGTGTAGGTATGAAAAGTAGTATATGGAAGAGAAAAGATGACCAGACCACAAACTGACACTCGATTTCAGGCACAAGGGTGTGGGAAGATTCTCTTTTTTAGATAAGGGCCTCAGGGATTCGAATAAGTTACCAAGAGAAATGAATAATTTACCAAAAACGTTGAAAGAATTTAAAGATGAAATTTGTAGAGGGCAAATGTAGGTGGGTGCAGGAAAGGGGGAAGATGGGTGTGTAGGAAAATTACCACCGGAGCGTGCGCTCCATTGCAATAAAATTAAATACTATTATTATTACATAATTCTCCAAATAACATTTCATACAAGGGCTGGGTGTGAGGGCTTGTTATAAAGTGTTTTGTATTAATGTGTAACTTAATTACCAAGCTCTTTAATACAGTGATAAAGCAGAGTTCTAGAACAGTTAGGGGATAGATAAATGAAAAGTTTATATCATGTGTCAGATGTCTGTGGCAGCTAAACTAGCACACGTACACTTCGCACTTCATCGAATTCAAGTGTCTACTAATTATTATTATAAGTGCCTACTGAAAGTCTTATCAGCGCTGATGTTGCTGAGTGTTGTCGGGGCAGGAATTGTCAAGCCCATCACAGCAAATTGCACGAACATCAAGTCATTCAGCTCTGTCTTATCGCTGTAGACATTAGCAGTCTCCCGTGAGAATGAGGGGCATGCGCGCCAAGTCTTCCAGTGTAGATATGATGTTATGAATGTCTCCTTATCGCCGGTATCTAGGATGCGAAACCAGCGTATTTTCTGCGAGATTTTAAAGCCTCCGAAAGCAAACATTGTATATGACAGTGAAATACGCGGATGTGAGATGGACGGCCCGGCCTCTCTTCCGCTACACTGGAAGGCTTTTAGTGCCACATTCGTCACTCGGCCGCTCCAAATACTGATAAACGGCACCCGACACCAACCAACGATAACAGACTTCTGCTCCTGTCTGCAGCCGAATATCGTGTTACTGATGTCGAATTCAAAATGGTTTAGTATTCCCACCAATCGAATTTGAGAAGGAATCTTCTAAACAGTGATAATTCCATAGAAATGCCTTAGATTACAAATAGTATCGCCAAAACAAACAAAAAATAAACAAAGAAACGGTGAATTTATACTGTAAATCATTTACTCCAACAATTCGTGAAGGAGGAGAAATATTAATAGGGACATATTTTTACTCAAATTCGCTACCTAAACGTTTACTTTTTCTGAATTTCGCTTTGACTGAATAACTCGATAGAATGATGATTCCGATAGAACAGGTGATTTCAGTGAATGTTTAATTATTACCGAGTCTAGTTGGAAGAACAAACTGACGAAAAATAATACCATGAAAATGCTGCAGTATTTACAGACCACTCGCCAAATTATGACGTATACACCAGTCCGCAAAAATTATACTTTTCTGAATCGTCAACTAATAAAGTTAACACTGAAAGCCGCAATAACCGAAATATAGTAGATTCATGTGGGCGTCCAATCTGGTCACAGAGTATCGATTTGTTGTGAATTCGGCTTTTGTCACGGCCGGACCAACAGTTTGACGTGGAATCCGAAACACGGAGCTTCCCGTTACAATCCACATTATCAAGGATAACTCTTAAACATTCTCGTTCCCACCTCATTTGAACCCGTGATCACTAAATTTAAATGCAAGTCCTAAACTACATTTTTTTATCGCTCGACTTCTTCCCTTTTAGCTGTGAATTTATCCCTTCTTATTTGCCTTCTACGACTCTAATACTGTATGTTTACATAGTGACTAGGGATTTCAATCCAACAATCTAGGATCCCCCCCCCCCCCCCCGCATCATTTGGCAGCCTGGATCTCGTACAAAATTAAGCAGATCCGCAAAATGGGGTGAAAACATATTTCAGTCTCTGTGATCTTTCCTCCCCTTCGTCACTTTCTGAGCACTCGTTCTCTAACTCTCTACCGGTTTTAATGTCTCGTTTGTGCCCTCTAAGTTCACATTTGACTCGTGGCAAGGAATGTTGTGTTCTTGTCGTCTTTCGTGATTTTTAAGTCAACAGATTCACTTCTACGTTTTTTTACAAAAACTCTCATTTGCTTTGTCTTATGAACTACTGCAATTTGTGTTATGTCGTACTACAACAAAACGAAAACGAAACGAACGAGTTTTGGAAATGATGGGTGGGTGAGGAAAGAAGTTGTGGAAGATGCTTACAGAAAGAAGAGACAGGCTGGTAGGTCATATTTTGAGACATGCTGGATTGGTTAATTTGTTAGTGGAGGGAACAGTAGAAGGTAAGAACTGCAGAGGAAGACAGAGTTTTATATATATGTAGCAGATTATAGAGGACGTGAGTAGATATAAAAGGAGAGAGCGCGCTCACACAAAAGAACTGTCAATCATTTTCACACCTCTATTGTTCTCCCCCTCCCACCTGTCAATCATTTTCACACCTCTATTGTTCTCTCCCCTCCCACCTGTCAATCATTTTCACACCTCTATTGTTCTCCCCCCTCCCACCTGTCAATCATTTTCACACCTCTATTGTTCTCTCCCCTCCCACCTGTCAATCATTTTCACACCTCTATTGTTCTCTCCCCTCCCACCTGTCAATCATTTTCACACCTATTGTTCTCTCCCCTCCCACTTGAGGACCACTTGACTAACCTCAGTTACCCCTCTATTGTTCGACCACTTGAGTGACCCTAACCACACCAGGTGTGTCGCGCCAGCTGCCCTCGCGGTTCTTTGTTCTCCTCCCCACCTGTCAATCATGGCCACACCTGACTTCCCTAGCACCAGCTGCCCTTGGGGTTCTATTGTTAGGCCACTTGAGCGACCCCAACCACACCAGGTGTGTCGCGCCAGCTGCCCTCGCGGTTCTTTGTTGTCCTCCCCACCTGTCAATCATGGCCACTTGTTTGAACACCTGCCTTCCCTAGCACCAGCTGCCCTTGGTGTTCTATTGTTAGGCCACTTGAGCGACCCCAGCCACACCAGGTGTGTCGCGCCAGCTGCCCTCGCGGTCCTTTGTTCTATTTCTGTATTGTCAGACCACTTGAGCGGCCTCTAACCGTCATCTGCGAAGCAGCAGCTGCCCATTCAATTGTCAGGCCCCTAACCCCACCAGCTGCATCGTTTCATCGACAGGTTTGAACATGCTCACCCCCCACCACCGCTCCAACAAGCAGGACTGCCCTCCGACCGGCCTGCTGACCTCAGTGTTCAGCCATGTCTCGCCCAGTACTGTTGTTCTCGGCCGTTTATCAGCTTAACGCCGGTGACACAAAGAATTTGACGATAGGTTTATCGTCCAAACACGAATTTGAGCCAGTAATAGTGCTCGAAAAAGTTGGATACCACACCAAGGTTATACTGACGTATGAAGAATGGGTCGTGCTGACTCAAGTACTGGACGTTGTGTCAGATTTGTTCAACACAGCGAGCGACCAGGCCGACATTCCTCTTGGTGAGCATACCGTCTCCTGCCGTACGGTTGCCGGGGCGAAAACAGTATACTTCGCCCCAAATGCCGATCCTGCCAGCGGCGTCTACTTCGGAGATTCGACTTGGAAGAACATCATCGACGCGCAGCCTGCAGTTTCCAGCGCCTTGGCCGTCAAGAAGAGGTGGGGATATCTAGTTGCAAGATACTACATAGAATTTGTGGACATTTTGTCAAGTGCTACGAGACTTTAATATGGCCACAGTGCAAAAACTGGTTGATATGTACATTAACGATGTTCGTGTGGCTCAAGTGACACCAAGTTCGTCATTGGATTATAATCTACTAAAATATGAACTTATTGCATATAAAAATTTGCTTGTATTGCCCGATGTTAATAACATATGATGTTTGTGGACCGTATATAATGGCCGTGGACAATAAGTGCAAGAACTGATGTGTACATCAATATGAAAGAAAAATTTTCTTAATAAAATACATGTATAAAAAGTATAAATAAAAAATGCATTGTATTTGATTTGATTTCTTTTTATTTCACCCACCATTGGGCAATTAAATATACATTTTCAACAGCACATATAGCATTACAAAATAAATGTCCTTTACAAAGTTTAGTCAAATTATTCGTCCTGAGTTCTCGTAGAGGTGGACAACCTAAATCTTTTATATTGTAGCAGACTTTCTTCCTGATAATCTTCTGAAACCATCGAGCCTTCTCCAGTCCTTTAAACATATATGATTGAGTCATCTGTATTGGTGATTGCATGTAAAATAGTACATAGTCTACTGAACGTAACACCAGTAGCATTCCAAGGTATTCCATGGTAATTATGTGTCAACCATCTCACTGTTGGATCGTTACCTCCACGTCTTGGTGATTTTACAGAGATGCAATGTGTAGCAATAATGATGTCTGATTGTACTACACACACGGCAACTTCTTTAAAGATAAACGCTCCATCTCTCGTCTTGAATCCTTGCACGTCCAGGAAGATGGTCGGCATGATACTGGGTGGTGATGATGGGCGCTATCTGGTTTTTTGTGAGTTTACGCACAACACTTGTTAGCGGTACGTATTCCACAACATGGTCGTGAAGGATTAGACAATATGCGGCGGTGTAGGCTGGAAAATTGTCAGTGCTATCAAACTCCATACGAATATCCACAGGTCCTGTTTTTATCGACTCATTTTGATGTGAACAGTCTATTACAGCTATGAGCTCCGACTTCACATAGTTTTTATACCAATCAGACAGGGATGTGCTGCGCGTGACTTCACGCATTTTAGTAAAAAAACACATACGGACGGTTTTGAAATCGGCTTCCTTCTGAATTTTGTATGTTGTAATTAGCCCCACCTGAACTTTTACGGACGGGGAGGACTGACTATCAACAATTTCGCGAAGTTTTTCAGTTATAAGATCATGGCAAGCATCAATGTATTTAATAGGGTCAATATAATTTAATAAATTTAGAATGGTACCGGTATAAATTCTACGTTCAAAAGCACTTTCCCGGTCTTCAAGGATCAAGCGCGCTGCTGGCAACTCACCCCCTGTTGCTGCATCGTTGTGGCTGCTAGATGGTAATGAACTATCACTAATAGCTGCTGGGTGACTGCTGCTGTTGCTGCTGGATGCCAGCCGCCACGACGACGTGCTAGCTTCAGGCTGGCGTGGCGCCGGGGTCGGCCGCCATGACGATGTACTGGCGACAGGCTGGTGTGATGCCGGGGTCGGCTGCCACGATGATGTACTGGCGACAGGCTGGTGTGATGCCGGGGTCGGCTGCCACGATGATGTACTGGCGACAGGCTGGCGTGGCGCCGGGTTCGGCCGCCATGACGATGTACTGGCGACAGGCTGGTGTGATGCCAGGGTCGGCCGCCATGTTGATGTGCTAGCACCGGGCTGGCGTGATGCCGGGGTCGACGGCCATGTCAATGTGCTAGCGCCGGGCTGATGTGATGCCGGGGTCGGCCGCCATGTCGATGTGCTAGCACCGGGCTGGCGTGATGCCGGGGTCGACGGCCATGTCAATGTGCTAGCGCCGGGCTGGTGTGATGCCGGGGTCGGCCGCCACGATGATGTGCTGGTGACGGGTCGACGAGGAGCAGCGATAGGCATGCCAGGACCTGCTGCCGTGGCCGGCGTTTCCCAGGGTCGCCACAGTGGTGGTGGGGCAGGATCATTCCTGTTGACGGCGGAAGGCTCATTCCTGATTGCGACCGACCCCTGTATACCGGAACCTGAAACAGAAAAAAAAGGAAAATTTTAGTAACATTGAAAAATAAATAAACATGTAAACAAAAAAAAAAATTATTCGCGCTCAATATAGAGTATATTGCTTATTCCCGTCCATTGAATGCCGTCAAACAACGATCGCTGGTTCGAACCCCCGTCTGAGCATCCATATTCTAGTTTTCCTCAAATCACTCCAGGCGAATATGGTCTGGCAAAAGAGCAATAGAATCGACAACTGGTACTAGGGTGGTGAAGCTGAGGTTACCTCTGGTTCGAACCCCCGTCTGAGCATCCATATTCTCGTTTTCCTCAAATCACTCCAGGCGAATATGGCCTGGCAAATGAGCAATAAAATCGACAGCTGGTACTAGGGTGGTGAAGCTGAGGTTACCTCTGGTTCGAACCCCCGTCTGGGCATCCATTGGTTCGAATCCCCGTCTGAGCATCCATATTCTCGTTTTCCTCAAAACACTCCAGGCGAATATGGCCTGGCAAATGAGCAATAAAATCGACAGCTGGTACTAGGGTGGTGAAGCTGAGGTTACCTCTGGTTCGAACCCCCGTCTGAGCATCCATATTCTCGTTTTCCTCAAATCACTCCAGGCGAATATGGCCTGGCAAATGAGCAATAGAATCGACAGCTGGTACTAGGGTGGTGAAGCTGAGGTTGGCTCTGGTTCGAACCCCCGTCTGAGCATCCAGGCGAATATGGCCTGGCAAATGAGCAACAGAATCGACAGCTGGTACTGGGGTGGTGAAGCTGGGGTTAGTGTAGGAGGGGGGGGAGGGAGGGGGAGGGGAGGAAAAGTGGGCGTGGTCAAGGACAATAGGGGTGTAACTGAGGTTAGTCAAGTGGCCCTCAAGTCAAGTGGTTAGTCAAGTGGCCCTCATGTCAAGTGGTTAGTCAAGTGGCCCTCAAGTCAAGTGGTTAGTCAAGTGGGAGGGGGGAGAACAATAGAACAATAGATTGATTCAATGTATCAAATTCTTTTGTATGAGCGCGCTCTCTCCTTTTATATCTACTGACGTGGGCTGTAAGGAGTATGTTGAGATGAAAAGGTCAGGACAAGATAGGAAGGGATGGAGGATTGAATCAAACCAGTCGAGAGACTGATGACAGCAAAAAAAAATGCAGAACTGCAAAATTAGCTCCCAGATCACACACACACAAAATGATACAAATGAAGTTGTTTCCGAGAAAAAAGAAGGTAAAAAATATAGACAGCTATTTCAAAAAAGAAAAGTCTATGAAGTAAATGGTTTCCAGAATGCTTTGCAAAAATCTTTCCACCATACATCGTTTCTGTACTTTATCAGATTTGAGATGTTTTAAAACAGTGGATTTCAACTTTCTAATTTTGCTAATACCATAAGAGCTACAGTCTCAAATTTTGAAATACCGCTAAAGTTGACGTCATTGTTCAGTTTGAATATTCCAAGAAACAAAGACACTGATTTTCGTTGAATTTTGATCAGTTGATGTCTCAAAAACTCACCAATGTTTAGAAGAAAAAAAAAGTGTCAGAGAGCTTTAACGCACAAAAACAACTATCACTCCCTGGGACGTAGACGACGAAGCACAAAGCGTGAGCGTAACACTGCCTCGTCATCCTACTGAAGTAGTTCCCAGACATAATTATCGCAAAAAAGTAGGGTAAGTTGTTAAAATTTTTAAAAAGTCTTTTATTCATGATCATTTCAAACAAGACACAAATCGCATTCTCGGCTGTTGGCTATATACATAATGCTTTCCAAACAATTGATAATTGACTGCTTAGTATATAGAAAGGCTATTTTGCAAACTGATGCGGTTTACTGTAAGGAATATAATGTGATCTGATTACTTACCATATTTGATTATTTACTTAATAACTAGAATGGCATTTAAAACAGTACTGTAAAAGCGCAAAGTATACTTAAGGTAGGCTAGAAATTTTTAAATTAATATTATTTTGCTAATTAAAATATTGTTAACTGTTTATTTCTGTGTTTGACATTAAAGTTGATTTATTAATTCAACAGATGGACATTGATTATTTAATTTGATACCACTTTAATAACTATGTCGAATACCGTTTGACTGACGTCAATCCTGAATTCCGCAAATGCGGGACAATGCGGAATTTACAATCTTTAGTTGTGATGTATTTTGAATAATTTTTAAAGTAAGAAATAAAGTTTATTATTCCTCTTCGGTAAAAAATCAACAAAACAAGTGAAAAATATTCCCCTTTATTTTATCGTGATGAAGGAAACATTTCCTCCATTCATCCTCTTCGGTTGATTATGTAGATGTAAAAAAAAAAAAAAAAAAAAAAAAAAAGACATTAAAAGGATAATGAGTGTTACTGAGTGATTGCATCAATCAATGGAGTTACCATACAATCTCACAAGTAATTATATTTATTTTCTCAAAATTAATTATGAGCCCACGACCGTAAATATCACTAGTTGCCTGACGAAACACTGTACCACTGGGATACCCTCGAAATCTACGAGTGACCTATGACGATACTCCTCAAAATAAAAAACTGTGATTGACACCACAATCAAATGAAATACGACGACTGGCACTAAAACAGAAATGCCACTAGCGACCACCACGGTTCCCCTTCAACCAAGCGACTGATCTCCATCTTGAAAAATGGTAACCTTCTCTAGTCCCCTCTCGATGCAACGTTTTCATGGGTATCCATACTTTCGCGCGCCCTCTTACCACCAATGGTGCAATGATTTCAGCCTCCAAGTACTTGTCAAACAACTCGCATACCACCGTAATTTACTGAGTCCTGCCACGGAACTCGTCGTGTACTAGTAAACTCGGGATACTTGCAGATCTGTCTGGTCGACAAATGAGTTTATTTAAATCACTCACCTTCCTAAATAACAAAGCTATTTGACGTTACATTTATTTTATAGAAAAAGATACATATATATGTCAGACTTCATCGGAAGGTTTCAGAAGCACACACAAAATGACAGCGAGTCGTAATAACACTATCCCATGGCGAATTCGGTGACAGGACTAAGAAAATTGCGGCGGTGTACAGTGTAGCGTATCACCAGGGGGGGGGGGAGAATTATTAATTAATTCTTAATTAATTACGCTATACAGGATACTATAATTGAATATCAAAATGTAAATTATTCAAATGAGAAATGGATGATTCTGGGATTTGAAAACTGTCACAAAAAGACATTTTAATAAAGATTTTTACAATGGCATCTACAAATCTGAGCGTATTTACCATTACGTTAATAAACAAGAGGTTGTGCAATTTTCTAAGCAACGCTCAGACGTACAATGAGCCCTTTAAATGCAAGCAAACAAGTATAGTTGTACTTTAAAAATCTCACAATTATTCTAATGCAAAGTATGTTACCAGTTATGATGATAGCAAACAGTAATGAATTTTAATGGGTTGGGACGCCACGAATGATTAACCTGTCATTCGACAGTTACACAGTCTAGCTCAGTGGTTTTATCAGATCAGAGCAAGGATCTTTATCTCAGATGCGGTTACGGGTACAGTTTCAAAGGGAGTTGCAGGCTGAATGGCTTCGTAGAAATACCTTACCGTTCCACGGCAGGTAGCGCTGGGGGAGATGACCACCTGGTCGATCGTCGTAACTGGCCACGCCAGCAGTACGCGGCAAGTCGCAAGTTAGAAGTGCGCCTCAGATGGTCTCCAGGACACAAGTCAGCCCAGCACACATGGACCCTAAGTCACCAGTGACTCGTCTGGGCTCCGGAATGGAATGATCCTGGCTGCCCTCCTGACTGGAAGGAAATCTCGTCCTTTTCTGCCGCCACGGAGGTAAACTCTAACTCCGCCTCTTGTGGCTCGAAGACGACATAGAACATAAAATTCCCCGAATCTTAGTACTATGTTCCATGTGATTGGCTGACCATCTGACCTCATGTGATCTGTGGCTTCTCTTGGCCACGTTAAGTTTCGGCAATGCTCGAGAGCCGATGTCTCCTTCGGGAGGAAGGAATTCTGTTTACGGCCTGCCCGACAGAAATCCCTAATCCTCTTACCATTCTGCCCAAAAGGCGCCAGCCAGACTACCCTCACTGAAGCGTAAAATCCTTGCCTTTCACCCTTTCAACGCGCATCTTTCGAACATACAGACATCCCAAGAAATGGAAAAAATATTCTAATCCTTTACTTTATATACAATAAAAAGTGATATGTAACGAGGAGCTTAGCGAATCCTTACAACAGCAAGCAGTTTCACATGGCGACCGTGACAGAACTCAATTAAATGCACTACATTCCGGGTATCTTCACGCGCTGGTTCAGAAATTTTACCTCAAGCTACAATTTCTGGATATACTCCATTTTGAACAAACAATAATTGCCTGCAATATCACATTTCCCACAAAGGCGAGCCAAATCTAGTTTAAAAGTACTGTAGGGTTCATATAAAAAAATGGAACAGTTATTAAAGATTGACGAAATTCCGTAACAATTATAATGGTGAGCGGGTAGAGGGTGCATCTATCCTGGGAGAAGGCGGTCCTCAGCAGCTGTCTCTGGCAGCAGCTGCCCGGGAAGACTAGCAGTGTTTTTGTGCAGATTACCATTAGCCGTGTTGCTCGCCCGCGTTTTAATCGCATTAGCCGTAATATATTGGAAGCACAGAATGGATGCGCTCTTCATTAAAGCGCTCTCGACTGGCAGAGCAGCGCGCCCGATATTGAAATACCCCCCCCCCCCCTTCCCAGCATTCCGCGCGCGCCTCTGATAACGGTCCATAAATTGTTGGGACGGCAACTGATCACTTACATCGGAATTCGTCGATTGCGTAGGAAACCGATATTTCCCAACTCGGCATTCCGCGGTTTTACCATTGCCGCTGGCGGAAACGTCGAAACAACTTTAGTTATTGCCGCCATAGAAACAGTGGCTTTGATGTGCAACACTCGGTAGTGATCCAAAAACCCACGATATTGCCTGCAGTGCACTGCTGGCAACTTTTGAATACCAAAACTGCAGCTGATGAATTGCGAGTGAATCGTTAAGAATCACTGAATATATAACCGGTGATTAAACATAATTTTATAGTAATATCGATCACTTTGAATGTATCTCCCTTCTACTAGGAACATTGTAACCTTTATCCAATCGAAGACGAGCAAACTTCCCTAATTAACTTGCTTGTAACTCTGCAGGTCTTATGACGACGTAGGCCCTAAATATGTCGTCTTTTGACCCAAGTAAACAGAGTAGAAGTCACTTCTTTAAATATTATAATATTCAATCGTCATAAAATAGCTCAATCAACGGGTCGCTAATTCTACAGAAAAATTACAACGCGCAGTTGCTAGCATGTACTGTCAACTGTTTTAATAATCAAACGAAAGCTCGCAGACACTCGATACAAATAACACAATTACAATAAATCATTTTTCGAATAACTAATACATTCATATACCGCTACCGCGGCATTCGCAATCCGAAGGCAACAACGCCTTCTCGCAAAAAAAAGAAAAAAAATGTGTTTGGTAATCTGTGGATTTCTCGAACTTCATAATTACGTTATATACATTATTATAATCAATATTTACATCATAATTAACTACAATTAACTAAATCATATTTACAAATTAATTAATTTCGTAATTGGGGTGGTAGCATATGTTAGAACATTCAGCTCATTAGTTGTGCCGATAATAAGCTGAAGGTTATTTACGAATATAAGATGGGGAAGGAATTAAATTTGATAACAAACTCAACGGGGGGAAGGGGGGTCACATCTGGCAGGTGGTAGAAAAATGTTACAAAAACTTTCAATTATTGGGGAAGGTGATAAAGGGATGTACCAGAGAAGTGAGGGAATTGGATTGTAAAACTTTAATTAAATTAAATTTAACTGCGATGGAGCCCACGCTCCGGTAACAATTTCCCTACATCCCCGTTATTCCTATTTCCTGTACCCACGCACTTTTTCTCTCTACAAATTTCAACTTTAAATTTTAAAGTGCGTTTTTGGTTATTTATTCATCATTTCTCTTCGTAACTTATTCCAATCCGTGACACCCTTTTCCACACAAGAAAATCTTGGTTAGGCCATTTCTTGAATATAGTGCTGTGGTATGGAATCCAATTTTTGCGTGTGAAATACAGGAGTTGGATCAGGTTTTACACTGTAGGAGGTCAGTTAGATTTCACAAAATGAGACGTTACAAAAATTTTATTTGACATAACGAAAGGTCAGAATAAAATCATGCTAACCAGGCTTGGTATACGATAAATTATTAAACAGTGCACAGGAAATGAAAGCTCTCCCAGAAATGACGAGGTTGCCTTATCTATCAAAGATCTTGTTTTTGTTATATTCGCGGGTCGGCGGGGAAGGAATACTTCGAGTGGTCGTAGAAAAATTCATTTTCATAAGATCTAAGCGAAATTTATATATGGAACGATTTTGAAGCTATACCCTATCAAGTAAAAATAAAAAAAAAATATTAAAAATCCGTCCACAATTCGCGGAAATATTACTAAACATACATATAAAAAAAAATTACACTCGAACTGAGAAGCTCATCTTTCGCTAAGAATAAAATCCTCATTCATTCAAATTTAAACGCTAGTCCCGCAAACTTTCTTCCTGACCCAGACGAACCTGTGGCGTGTGGAGTATGCTATCAAATGTTTAAACAGGCAGCACGCAGCAAAGATGCAAGATCGGAGATGTAACCGCCAAGGTTCGGCTTTTGTCTTCTTCAACTGTTTCCGTAGCAACGCCGACACTGTAGAGCATTCACTTAACAGACGTGGCTCAAGGTTACTTTGCTCTGTCTCCACATGCGAAGGGGAAGGAGTGCAGCTGACGAATTGTCCACTCGTTTGCTTGGACACAGTGGTCGACTCGGAGTAGTAAGCAACGGGAGGGGAGGAGCGGGGCAAAGAGAATAAATATCAGCTGAGGGTGAACAAAGGATAACGCCAACTACACAATCTTGTAGTTTTACTGCAGTTTGTTGAAAATACGGTCGGAGAAGTGGACCCTACAACTGTACCAAATGCGACATTGTGATATGGCTGGTAGCTCGAGTATATTTTATCAATCTACAACACCGCGATAGTGGGAAAGTTAATGATCCTTAAATCTGTAGATCAACCTTGTTAATTTCAATATTTTTGAAGGATTTTAGGTAATTGGGAAAGCAACCCATATGGTCCGATTTCAAGGTCGTAATTTAAAGCAGTATACATCGGAAGTTAAATCGATTGTATACAAAGCACTGGTGCGTCCTTACTTAGAATATTGTTGTTCTGCATGGGGCCTCCATCAAAATATGTTAATGGAGGCATATAAGAAAGTCCAAAGAAGAGCCGCCCGATCCGTGATAAGTACATATAAATGGAGGGAAAGCGTACGTGCGATACTGAACGAGTTAGGTTGGAAAGATCTGTATCATGGAACGCGTTGGTCTCGACAGAAGCTGATTGGGAATTTCACGACTGACTTATTTCAAGATAACAGCAAACACATATTATTACCAGCAAGATTGATAACTAAGAAAGAACGCGAAAATGAGAGAAATCAGAGCCAGAACCGATTCATTTCTATACTTTTTTCCACTAGCGATTAGGGAATACGGTAGTAAGGGTTTATCGGCGGAGGAGACTTAGAATCCAATAAGAGTAGATCTCGATAAACGACTCCGGCCATTCTGATCTGGATTTTCCATGATTTTCCCAGATGACTCCAGGCGAATGCTGTGATGGTTTCTCAAAATAGCCCATGGATGTCTCCTGCCATATCCCGTAAAGCCCTTCCTATGAACAAATGGTTACATATTAGGTTAGGTGCAATGCACCCAGCGCCACTCACCTTCAGTGAATCGCGGAGTTGTAATAATAATAGTAATCTCGGCGATCTCGAGAGAAGGGCTGTGTTTCGAGACACAAATTACGATTTTTGAATCACCATTGGATGTACAGTAGCATGTCAGAAGCCACTACAGTGGCTGGCTCTCGCGCAGTAACGACGCCGTTGACAAGGTCGATTCTAGCAGGCAGACGTATTGGCGCGGCGCCCCTACAGACCTGCCAGAGGGCGGGTTAACGAGCAGCCCCTGGTGGCGTAGGCTGCCCGCTCGCCTCCAACAAGTGGGCTGAGCGCTGGTCGCCACCTCGCCTCGCTTATTGATTCCCCACTCGCATCACTCTTCCGCTGCTCTGCCGGCATTCAGCACCACCCGCCGCCAACGCACCAGTGGTTTTTCAATCGTCCTGCCTTGATTGTATGCAGTGACGTTCTGGACTGCCGCAAAATTCATCTGGGCCCACATTCGGTGCTTTCTTTTCTCTTCCTTTTCACCCAATAATTGAAGTTGGGCGATTTTGGATTGATTCGCGACTTCCCGTCACCAATATAATATAATGTGTATGCGCTTTGCACGCTTTTTGGATGGATAAAATCGTACGACTTCGCGTCACCAACATG
>CM061920.1:14589247-14712890 GCA_031002005.1 Vandiemenella viatica | reverse complement strand
TACCAGTTGAAAGATTACGCCAATGTAACTGTTTAATTAATTTATTGTTGCGTCGTACGCGTTTCACCTGTCATCGAGGCATCCTCAGCGATGAATCTGTGTTAAAGATTTTATATACAGTTTTATATACATTTTTATCCTATTATTACGTAATTGTGAACATGAGATATTTTTATAGCTGATATTTACTTACTGTTTACATTTTTTAATATGGTATGCAGCTGCGCAACTCCGTTTTCTTATACAAAGCATGTTTTGCTTGTATCATATTTACAATATTGTGCTTTCTCATCATTCAGTCGTCTGCAACACCCACAGTTTAAACAAACATACAAACCACACGGGATAGTGAAAATAATAGGAAATGGTACTCAATGACATATTCTAACAAATACACACACCGAATCACAAACATTTTCGAAATAGCAAGACATCAACATTGCACTGCGAACTGGCAACTCACTGCAAAGACAAATTAAACCCCATTCAGACACAAACAAATACCACAACTCAGGCATTTACAAACTCACCTGTCAAAAATGTGAATCGATATACATAGGGCAAATACGAAGACAATTCCAAATCAGATACAAAGAACACATGAGAGCATTAAAATACAGTAACCATTCCACATTCGCCGGACACCTTATAGAAAATGACCATTCACCAACAAACATAAACACAGGTATGGAAATTGATACTATCAACAACCACAGGCACAACACACTCACTATACAGGAAAACTTATATATTCAAAAAGCAAAAAATGAAGGCAAACAGGTACTAAACGACCAGGTAAACCTCACAAATAAAATGTTACTCAATCTAATACACACAAACTCAACAGACAAAACAAAATAAACACAAACTCTAACAAACCGCCACACACATAAATATAAAACTCACTAACAAGATCAACACGCCTACACGCATTTTTCAAAACTCGCGGTATCGGCACGAGACATGTCATATACAAACAAGATGGCCACAGCAGACAATTGAAGGACGCAAAAGCGCACCAGAGACAAGACATAAACAAACCAGCTGAACCAACAGACTACTGAACGATGATAACAAACAATATTGTAAATATGATACAGGCAAAACATGCTTTGGATAAGAAAACGGAGATGCGCAGCTGCATACCATATCAACAAATGTAAATAGTAAGTAAATATCAGCTATAAAAATATCTCATGTTCACTATTACGTAATAATAAGATAAAAATGTGTATAAAACTGTATATGAAATCTGTAACGCAGATTCGTCGCTGAGGATGCCTCGATGAGAGGTGAAACGCGAACGACGCAACAATAAATAAATAAAACAGTTGCATTGGCGTTATCTTTCAACTGGTAAGAATGTCTCTGACCGTAACCTTTAATGAAAGCAATAAAATAAATTCAAAGTAATAACTGTTTTGCACACTAAACAAAACATGAAATACTCTTTCCATCAATTCGGTGTACTCGATTTTTAAACGCCATAAATGGCCGTAGTGAATGTGAGAAACTAATAACGAAAAAACAACAGATTTTATTTTATCAAAAAATCTGCCAGCACAACTACAATGCCTCTGGCTATCGTCTTTGCCGTTCTGTTCACAATAAAATGGCGCCACAGTTTGTAATTCCTGAAAAAAAAATCGAAAGTAGAGAATATTTTTCATATCTCGTTTATTTCTTAATAGTTGACATACAATTCTGAATACCTAATATTCAACTGTACAGGTACCAAAATAGATGGCGCTAATTGTATGAAATTTGGTACACGTTTCTCATTGCATGAATAAACATGGTGTATGGGTAAATCAAAGCCAACTAGACCGGCCAGGCGCCGGGAACTCTGCTAGTGTTAAAAAAAAAAGATGCAGTTCAGGTCTGCGCCGTAGACTTTTTGTGAAAACGTCGAGATAAAACAGTAACAAGTTGATAAGGTTCTTGGTTGTTTGAAATAACAACATCGAAGAATCAGATTCACTTAGGTTTATTTTCCCGTGAGCTCTACATTAACATCACACAGTACACACAGAATTGGCATCGGCTCGACCAAAGATACTAAACACAATAACACAAATATTCCAGCGATTTTAACTTTCAATTAACTGCGCTTGTTTATATATACGTTACAGAAAGATCCAGAATAATTCAAAGAGTTCCGACCGATGTTGTTCAAATTCTAACAATACTTTAACAATTAAATCCATACAAGAATAATTACAAATTGTACAAACTTTAAAATTACTCACAATCGTTAGAAAATATCTTAAAATACAATTTTCGTGCATTTACACATAAAATTAAGAACATAAACCAGTCAAACCGTTGCAACTTGTCCTCCAAACATCAGCACCTACAATTACAAACTTTTAATTAATGAGTTATACATAATATTGTCCTTGAACACATTACATAGCGTTTACATAGTTTCTCTACACAAAACACTGTTCATTTACATGGCAAATAAACACAAATTCACAATTAATCACAAGAAAATATACAAATCAACTATTAATAAACTCCCATCTTCTAAATATCTTGGCATTACATTTGATAACAAGGTTAACTGGCAGGACACAATGGACAGGTAGCAGGAAGAGGTTTCAAAATTCTGCAGTTGTTGGAGAGAGTGATGAGAGGATGTAGGCCTACGAGAGAAGTAAGGAAAAACTTAAGTCAGACCATTGCTCTAATATGGTAGTGTAGTATGGGACCCACATTTTGAGTATCAAATACAGGCGTTGGAGAGGGTGCAAAAAAGGGCTCCTAGATTTGTTTCTGGAAACTACGGCAGAACGCAATCAGTAACAGATATGATAAAAGAGCTGGAATGGGATTCATTGGAAGACTGGAGGAGGGTGAAGAGAGTTATGGGAGTGTACAAGGAGTATATTTGTGATGAGGTATGGAAAGAGATTGGTGTAGGTATGAAAAGTAGTATATGGAAGAGAAAAGATGACCAGACCACAAACTGACAATCGATTTCAGGCACAAGGGTGTGGGAAGATTCTCTTTTTTTAGATAAGGGTGTCAGGGATTCGAATAAGTTACCAAGAGAAATGAATAATTTACCCAAAACGTTGAAAGAATTCAAAGATGAAATTTGTAGAGGGCAAATGTAGGTGGGTGCAGGAAAGGGGGAAGATGGGTGTGTAGGGAAATTACCACCGGAGCGTGCGCTCCATTGCAATAAAATTCAATACTATTATGGTTATTACATAATTCTCCAAATAACATTTCATACAAGGGCTGGGTGTGAAGGCTTGTTATAAAGTGTTTTGTATTAATGTGTAACTTAATTACCAAGCTCTTTAATACAGTGATATCGCAGAGTTCTAGAACAGTTAGGGGATAGATAAATGAAAAGTTTATAGCATGTGTCAGATGTCTGTGGCAGCTATACTAGCACACGTACACTTCGCACTTCATCGAATTCAAGTGTCTACTAATTATTATTATAAGTGCCTACTGAAAGTCTTATCAGCGCTGATGTTGCTGAGTGTTGTCGGGGCAGGAATCGTCGGGCGCATCACACCAAACTGCGTGAGTTTCAAGTCATTCAGCTCTGTCTTATCGCTGTAGACATTAGCAGTCTCCCGTGAGAATGAGGGGCATGTGCGCCAAGTCTTCCAGTGTAGATATGATGTTATGAATATCTCCTTATCGCCGGTATCTAGGATGCGAAACCAGCGTATTTTCTGCGAGATTTTAAAGCCTCCGAAAGCAAACATTGTATATGACAGTGAAATACGCGGATGTGAGATGGACGGCCCGGCCTCTCTTCCGCTACACTGGAAGGCTTTTAGTGCCACATTCGTCACTCGGCGGCTCCATATACTGATAAACGGCACCCGCCCAGCGCGAACCAACGATAACAGACTTCTGCTCCTGTCTGCAGCCGAATATCGTGTTACTGATGTCGAATTCAAAATGGTTTAGTATTCCCACCAATCGAATTTGAGAAGGAATCTTCTAAACAGTGATAATTCCATAGAAATGCCTTGGATTACAAATAGTATCGCCAAAACAAACAAAAAATACACAAAGAATATGAACAAAGAAACGGTGAATTTATACTGTAAATCATTTACTCCAACAATTCGAGGACAAATATTAATAGGGACATATTTTTACTCAAATTCGCTACCTAAACGTTTACTTTTTCTGAATTTCGCTTTGACTGAATAACTCGATAGAATGATGATTCCTATAGAACAGGTGATTTAGTGGATGTTTAATTATTACCGAGTCTAGTTGGAAGAACAAACTGACGAAAAATAATACCATGAAAATGCTGCAGTATTTACAGACCACTCGCCAAATCATGACGTATACACCGGTCCGCAAAAATTATACTTTTCTGAATCGTCAACTAATAAAGTTAACACTGAAAGCAACAATAACCGAAATATAGTAGATTCATGTGGTCGTCCAATCTGGTCACAGAGTATCGATTTGTTGTGAATTCGGCTTTTGTCACGGCCGGACCAACAGTTTGACGTGGAATCCAAAACACGGAGCTTCCCGTTACAATCCACATGATCCAAGATAACTCTTAAACATTCTCGTTCCCACCTCATTTGAACCCGTGATCACTAAATTTAAATGCAAGTCCTAAACTACATTTTTTTATCGCTCGACTTCTTCCCTTTTAGCTGTTAATTTACCCCTTCTTATTTGCCTTCTACGACTCTAATACTGTATGTTTACATAGTGACTAGGGATTTCAATCCAACAATCTAGGATTCCCCCCCCCCCCCCCGCATCATTTGGCAGCCTGGATCTCGTACAAAATTAAGCAGATCCGCAAAATGGGGTGAAAACATATTTTAGTCTCTGTGATCTTTCCTCCCCTTCGTCACTTTCTGAGCACTCGTTCTCTAACTCTCTACCGGTTTTAATCTCTCGTTTGTGCCCTCTAAGTTCACATTTGACTCGTGGCAAGGAATGTTGTGTTCTTGTCGTATTTCGTGATTTTTAAGTAAACAGATTCACTTCTACGTTTTTTTACAAAAACTCTCATTTGCTTTGTCTTATGAACTACTGCAATTTGTGTTATGTCGTACTGTAACAAAACGAAAACGAAACGAAAGAGTTTTGGAAATGATGGGTGGGTGAGGAAAGAAGTTGTGGAAGAAGCTTACAGAAAGAAGAGACAGGCTGGTAGGTCATATTTTGAGACATGCTGGATTGGTTAATTTGTTAGTGGAGGAAACAGTAGAAGGTAAGAACTGCAGAGGAAGACAGAGTTATATATATATATATATATATATGTTATATATATATATATATATGTTATATATATATGTTATATATATATACATGTTATATATATATATATATATATATATATATATATATATATATATATATATATATGAAGCAGATTATAGAGGATGTGGGCTGTAAGGAGTATGTTGAGATGAAAAGGTCAGGACAAGATAGGAAGGGATGGAGGATTGAATCAAACCAGTCGAGAGACTGATGACAGCAAAAAAAATATTGCAGAACTGCATAATTAGCTCCCATATCACACACACACAAAATGATACAAATGGAATTGTTTCCGAGAAAGAAGAAGGTACAAAGTATAGACAGCTATTTCAAAAAAGAAAAGTCTATGCAGTAAATGGTTTCCAGAATGCTTTGCAAAAATCTTTCCACCATTTATCGTTTCTGTACTTTATCAGATTTGAGATTTTTTTAAAACAGTGGATTTCAACTTTCTAATTTTGCTAATACCATAAGAGCTACAGTATAAAATTTTGAAATACCGCAAAAGTTGACGTCATTGTTCAGTTTTAATATTCCAAGAAACAAAGACACAGATTTTCGTGGAATTTTGATCAGTTGATGACTCAAAAACTCACCAATGTTTAGAAGAAAAAAACTGTCAGAGAGCTTTAACGCACAGAAACAACTATCACTCCCTGGGACGTAGACGACGAAGCACAAATCGTGAGCGGGACACTGCATCGTCATCCTACTGAAGTAGTTCCCAGACATAATCATCGCAAAAAAAGTAGGGGAAGTTGTTAAAATTTTTAAAAAGTCTTTTATTCATGATCATTACAGACAAGGCACAAATCGCATTCTCTGCCGTTGGCTATATACATAATGCTTTCCAAACAAAGTGATAATTGACTGCTTAGTATATAGATAGGCTATTTTGCAAACTGATGCGGTTTACTGTAAGGAATATAATGTGATCTGAATACTTACCATATTTGATTATTTACTTAATAACTAGAATTGCATTTAAAACGGTACTGTAAAAGCGCAAAGTATACTTAAGGTAGGCTAGAAATTTTTAAATTAATATTATTTTTCTAATTAAAATATTGTTAACTGTTTATTTCTGTGTTTAACATTAAAGTTGATTTATTAATTCAACAGATCGACATTGATTATTTAATTTGTTACCACTTTAATAACTATGCCGAATCCCGTTTGACTGACGTCAATCCTGCATTCCGCAAATGCGGGACAATGCGGAATTTACACTCTTTAGTTGTGATGTATTTTGAATAATTTTTAAAGTAAGAAATAAAGTTTATTATTCCTCTTCGTAAAAAATCAACAAAACAAGTAAAAAATATTCCCCTTTATTTTATCGTGATGAAGCAAACATTTACTCCATTCATCCTCTTCGGTTGATGATGTAGATGTAAAAAATAAAGAAACCATTAAAAGGATAATGAGTTACTGAGTGATTGCATCAGTCAATGGAGTTACCATACAATCTCACAAGTAATTTTTTTTATTTTCTCACAATTAACTATGAGTCCACGACCAAATATCACTAGTTGCCTGACGAAACACTGTACCACCGGGATACCCTCGAAATCTACGAGTGACCTATGACGATACTCCTCAAAATAAAAAACTGTGATTGACACCACAATCAAATGAAATACGACGACTGGCACTAAAACAGAAATGCCACTAGCGACCACCACGGTTCCCCTTCAACCAAGCGACTGATCTCCATCTTGAAAAATGGTAACCTTCTCTAGTCCCCTCTCGATGCAACGTTTTCATGGGTATCCATACTTTCGCGTGCCCTCTTACCACCAATGGTGCAATGATTTCAGCCTCCAAGTACTTGTCAGACAACTCGCATACCACCGTAATTTACTGAGTCCTGCCACGGAACTCGTCGTGTACTAGTAAACTCGGGATACTTGCAGATCTGTCTGGTCGACAAATTAGTTTATTTAAATCACTCACCTTCCTAAATAACAAAGCTATTTGACGTTACATTTATTTTATAGAAAAAGATACATATATATGTCAGACTTCATCGGAAGGTTTCAGAAGCACACACAAAATGACAGCGAGTCGTAATAACACTATCCCATGGCGAATTCGGTGACAGGACTCAGAAAATTGCGGCGGTGTACAGCAAGCAGTTTCACATGGCGACCGTGACAGAACTCAATTAAATGCACTACATTCCGCGTATCTTCACGCGCTGGTTCAGAAATTGTACCTCACGCTACAATTTCTGGATATACTCCATTTTGAACAAACAATAATTGCCTGTAATATCACATTTCCGACAACGGCGAGCCAAATCTAGTTTAAAAGTACTGTAGGGTTCATATAAAAAATGGAACAGTTATTAAAGATTGACGAAATTCCGTAACAATTATAATGGTGAGCGGGTAGAGGGTGCATCTATCCTGGGAGAAGGCGGTCCTCAGCAGCTGTCTCTGGCAGCAGCTGCTCGGGAAGACTAGCAGTGTTTTTGTGCAGATTACCATTAGCCGTGTTGTTCGGACGCGTTTTAATCGCATTAGCCGTAATATATTGGAAGCACAGAATGGATGCGCTCTTCATTAAAGCGCTCTCGACTGGCAGAGCAGCGCGCCCGATATTGAAATACCCCCCCCCCTCCCCCCACTCCCTCCCCAGCATTCCACGAGCGCCTCTGATAACGGTCCATAAATTGTTGGGACGGCAACTGATCACTTACATCGGAATTCGTCGATTGCGTAGGAAACCGATATTTCCCAACTCGGCATTCCGCGGTTTTACCATTGCCGCTGGCGGAAACGTCGAAACAACTTTAGTTATTGCCGGCATAGAAACAGTGGCTTTGATGTGCAACACTCGGTAGCGATCCTTGCCTGTGGTGCACTGCTGGCAACTTTTGAATACCAAAACTGCAGCTGATGAATTGCGAGCCAATCGTTAAGAATCACTAAATATATAACCGGTGATTAAACATAATTTTCTCGTAATATCGACCACTTTGAATGTATCTACCTTCTACTAGGAACATTGCAACCTCCATACAATCGAAGACGAGCAAACTTCACTAATTAACTTGCTCGTAACTCTGCAGATCTTATTACGACGTGGCCCTAAAATATGTCGTCTTTTGACCCAAGTAAACAGAGTAGAGGTCACTTCTTTAAATATCATAATATTCAATCGTCATAAAAATAGCTCAATCAACGGGTCGCTAATTCTACAGAAAAATTACAACGCGCAATTGTTAGCATGTACTGTCAACTGTTTTAATAATCAAACCAAAGCTCACAGACACTCGATACAGAAAACATAATTACAATATATCACTTTTCGAATAACTAATACAAGGGGCGATCAAATGAAAAGGTACGAAACGACGTAAAAACGTAACAGTTAAATATTTGCATATTCCGCAAAGGGAGAACGTAGCGAGACATCACGGGATGCGATTGGAGTCTCTGACTGGGATCGGAGCATGTGCGGGCGCCCGATTGCGCAGTAGAGAACAGAGGCTCTTATCAAAAGCGGCGTCCAAATGATACAGGATGGCGTACAGGTGGGGGATGTGTACTGTGCGACACTCCGATGCCTACGCAGGTCCATCAAAAACAAAAGACCGGGGCTGCTCACGGAGGGTGTGGTTCTGCTCCATGATAACGCGCGTCCACACGTCTCCAGAGTGACACACATGGAACTGGCCAAGTTCAAGTGGGAGACGTTGGACCATCCGCCCTACAGTCCGGACATGTCGCCCTGCGATTTCCATGTGTTTGGTCCATTGCAGAAACACCTGAAAGGGAAGCGCTTCAACTCGGACGACGTACTCGAGGACGCTGTGAAGGACTGGGTCTCGTCACGGCCACAGGAATTCTGGGAACAAGGAATCCTGCGGCTTGTTCATCAGTGGGATCGTTGTGCTCAGGCCTATGGTGTATATTTTGAATAAATTCTATCTACATTTGTACCCACCGTGTCGTTTCGTACCTTTTCATTTGATCACCCCTTGTACATTCATATACATTATTATAATCAATATTTACATCATAATTAACTACACTTAACTAAATAATATTTACAAATTAATTAATTTCGCAATTGGGGCGGTAGCATATGTTACAACATTCAGCTCATTAGTTGTGCCGATAATAAGCTGAAGGTTATTTACGAATATAAGATGGGGAAGGAATTAAATTTGATAACAAACTCAACGGGGGGGAAGGGGGAGTCACATTTGGCAGGTGGTAGAAAAATGTTACAAAAACTTTCAATTATTGGTGAAGGTGGATAAAGGGATAAATCAGAGAAGTGAGGTAATTGGATTGTAAAACTTTAATTAAATTAAATTTAATTGCGGTGGAGCCCACGCTCCAGTAGCAATTTCCCTACATCCCCGCTATTCCGATTTCCTGTACCCACGCACTTTTTCTCTCTACAGATTTCAGCTTTAAATTTTTCGGCGTTTTTGGTTATTTTTTCATCATTTCTCTTCGTAACTTATTCCAATCCCTAACACCCTTATCCACAAAAGAAAATCTTCCTTAGACCATTTGTTGAATATAGAGGTGTAGGAAAAGCGATGAATAACTTACCGAAAATGTTAAAAGAATTTTAAGTTAAAATTTGTAGAGGGAAAATGTAGGTGGGTGCAGGATGTGGGGAAATTGCCACCGGAGCGTGTGCTCCATTGCAATTAAATAAAATTATATTAAGTATGGAATCCAGTTTTTGCGTGTGAAATACAGGAGTTGGAACAGGTTGCATACTGTAGGAGGTCAGTTAGATTTCACAAAATGAGACGTTACAAACATTTTATTTCACATAACGAAATCATGCTAACCAGGCTTGATACACGGTAAATTATTAAACAGTACACAGGAAAAGAAAGCTGTCCCAGAAATGGTGAGTTTGTCTTATCTATCAAACAACTAGTTTTTCTTTTATTCGGGGGTTTGACATTCCACAAAAGACCGAAGATGACAGACGAGAAGGTAGCAAGGCTGTGAAGGCGCGGCGCTAGGCGTGAATGGATACTTTGATCTTATCTTAGCAAAAAATTTGGCCAAATTGAGACCTAATTCCAAGTCGGCTAAATATTATTATGAAACCTCTAGAACACGGATACCGGAAATTCGAGATTTCGCAATCTTGGAATCGAGGACTGATTTTTCGTATATTTCAATTCCGGAATTGAATCGTAGTATAAAAAATTAATTTTCATAAGAACAAAACGAAATATATGTGAAACCATTTTGAAGCTATATCCTATCAAGTAAAAAATAAAAATTAAAAAAAATCAAAAAAAAAAATCGGTCGACAATTTGCGAAAATATTGCTGAACATACATACAGAAAAAATTACACTCGAATTGAGAACCTCATCTTTTTTCTAAAGTCTGTTAAAAAGTCTTTCGCCAAGAATAAAATCCTCATTTCTTCAAATTTAAACGCTTGCCCCCGTGGATATTGCGCCTAGCCACCCCGAAACTTTCTCCCTGACCAAGACGAACCTGTTACCTGGCGTGTGGAGCATGCTATCAAATTTTCAAACAGGCAGCACGCAGCAAAGATGCGAGATCGGAGATGAAACCAGCTAGGTTCGGCTTTTGTTTTCTTCCACTGTTTCCGTAGCAACGCCGACACTGTAGAGCGTTCACTTAACAGAGGCGGCTCAAGGTTACTCTGCTCTATCCCCACATGAGAAGGGGAAGGAGTGCAGCTGACGAATTTGCAACTCGTTTACTTGGACACAGTGGTCGACTCGGAGTAGTAAGCAACGGGAGGGGAGGAGCGGGGCAAAGAGAATAAATATCAGCTGAGGGTGAACAAAGGATAACGCCAACTACACAATCTTGTAGTTTTACTGCAGTTTGTTGAAAATACGGTCGGAGAAGTGGACCCTACAACTGTACCAAATGCGACATTGTGATATGGCTGGTAGCTCGAGTATATTTTATCAATCTACAACACCGCGATAGTGGGAAAGTTAATGATCCTTAAAACTGTAGATCAACATCGTTAATTTCAATATTTTTGAAGGATTTTAGGTAATTGGGAAAGCAACCCATATGGTCCGATTTCAAGGTCGTAATTTAAAGCAGTATACATCGGAAGTTAAATCGATTGTATACAAAGCACTGGTGCGTCCTTACTTAGAATATTGTTGTTCTGCATGGGGCCTCCATCAAAATATGTTAATGGAGGCATATAAGAAAGTCCAAAGAAGAGCCGCCCGATCCGTGATAAGTACATATAAATGGAGGGAAAGCGTACGTGCGATACTGAACGAGTTAGGTTGGAAATATCTGTATCATGGAACGCGTTGGTCTCGACAGAAGCTGATTGGGAATTTCACGACTGACCTATTTCAAGATAACAGCAAACACGTATTATTTACCAGCAAGATTGAAAACTAAGAAAGAACGCGAAAATGAGAGAAATCAGAGCCAGAACCGATTCATTTCTATACTTTTTTTCCACTAGCGATTAGGGAATACGGTAGTAAGGGTTTATCGGTGGAGGAGACTTAGAATCCAATAGGAGTAGATCTCGATAAACGACTCCGGCCATTCTGATCTGGATTTTCCATGATTTTCCCAGATGACTCCAGGCGAATGCTGTGATGGTTTCTCAAAATAGCCCATGGATGTCTCCTGCCATAGCCCGTAAAGCCCTTCCTATGAACAAATGATTACATATTAGGTTAGGTGCAATGCACCCAGCGCCACTCACCTTCAGTGAATCGCGGAGTTGTAATAATAATAGTAATCTCGGCGATCTCGAGAGAAGGGCTGTGTTTTGAGACACAAATTACGATTTTTGAATCACCATTGGATGTACAGTAGCATGGCAGAAGCCACTTCAGTTGCTGACTCTCGCGCAGTAACGACGCCGTCGACAAGGTCGATTCTAACAGGCAAGCGTACTGGCAGGGCGCCCCTACAGACCTGCCAGAGGGCGGGTTAACGAGGGGCCCCTGGTGGCGTAGGCTGCCCGCTCGCCTCCAACAAGTGGGCTGAGCGCTGGTCGCCACCTCCCTTATTGATTCCCCACTAGCATCACTCTTCCGCTCTGCCGGCATTCAGCACCACCCGCCGCCAACGCACCAGTGGTTTTTCAATCGTCCTGCCTTGATTGTATGCGGTGACGTTCTGGACTGCCGCAAAATTCATCTGGGCCCACATTCGGTGCTTTCTTTTCTCTTCCTTTTCACCCAATAATTGAAGTTGGGCGATTTTGGATGGTGGTAAA
Source organism: Vandiemenella viatica (assembly GCA_031002005.1). Classification (NCBI taxonomy): domain Eukaryota; kingdom Metazoa; phylum Arthropoda; class Insecta; order Orthoptera; family Morabidae; genus Vandiemenella; species Vandiemenella viatica. The sequence goes on along the minus strand of CM061920.1, from coordinate 14,700,384 downwards.
TCTATGAATTCGCGACTTCCCGTCACCAATATAATATAATGTGTATGCGCTTTGCACGCTTTTTGGATGGATAAAATCGTACGACTTCGCGTCACCAACATGTTGTAAAAACAATACATCTGTAGCTATACGTAAAAGGTGTTACGCTTGAACAGCAGTAAAAGTATATATTATACTTGTATCTAATATATATATAAATATATATAAAAATGAATATTTTTTTTTAATGTTCTTCATACACACACACAGTTTTTATCAGATTTTGATGGCACTTTGCATACGAATACTTAAAAACAAATAGAAAAATACTGTTTTCGTTTGATTTACAAAAACCTAAACCCTCTCCTCATATATCCCTTCACCTTAATTTCTGTCAACGTTGTTCATACAAACCCACTGTTTTTATCCGATTTTGATAGTAGTTAGCACACTTATACTTAAAAAAAAGGCGGTCTGGTAGCTCAGTGGTTAAGACGCTTACTTTTGAAAGTTTCTCTCTCCGGTCACGGTTTCAAATCCCGTGTTGAGCAGGAGTTTTTAGGAGTTGTATTTTATTATATTAACTACGCCGGGACATTAAACAGTTGGCTCCTTAGGAAAGGAATTTGCCTTCGTGCAACAATAGCTTGTTACATCTCCTTCTAGAAGATTCGACGAATCTTCGGGTTGCAGGCAAAGCTAGATTTTTAGTTTTTGAAGTGAAAACTTCGAGGGGGTGTTGGGAGATTTTTGGATGAGTAAAATGTTACGACTTCGCGTCACCGACATGCTAATGTTAACAGTATATATGTTGCAGTGTGGTGGCTCAATGGTTAAGGTGTCTGACTGGGGAACTAAAGGCCCACGGTTCGAATCCCGACCTTTACCTCTGGTACAGGTTGCTGTGTGAAGTACGCCAGAACGCTTCCGTGGTTCGGGCTCCACGTTAAACTGTAGGTCCCCTGCACCTGTTAGCACTACCGCGTTAGGTTTAAGTGGCTAAGACAGGTCATTAAAACCACGTGGAATTATTATTAACATTTAGTATATTTGTAGCTATAGGTATGAGGTGTTGCGCGATGATATTCATAGTTTTAAGTTTTCACTTCTGTCGGCAGTCTACAAGGATTGCCAATTGGTTTCCTTCGTTCTATCGCTGAGTTGTTTTCTATTTTTTCCCGCCCAACTTGTTTTATTTGTTTCTGGTCTATCTCCGGGAAAGCCTGAAACTCTGCACTGAGAGTACGACGTGTATTTTGGTAATGAGGCTTGTAAGGATATTCGTGGAAGAATCAGGAGTAGTGCAAGGATGGGAAGGAACTGTCATCACCTCAAATTGGCACCCGATTTCAGGCATAAGGAAGTGGGATAATTTTCTTCCATAGATAATGGAGTGGAATAAATTAACCATGGAAATTTTTTATATTTTGCCAAAAACGAAAGAATTTAATATTAAATTCGTAAAGGCAAACGTAGATGGATGAGATATTACACTCCAAGAACTTGTGACAAATGAAGAAACGTTTAAGTTGGTGTGTAGGGACATTACAACTAAAAGCAATTAAATATTACCTAAATTTGCCATCTTTTTTCTACGCACTATCGCATAAGCCGAGCGTAAGAATCAGCGACTTTTCTCTGCAGCGTCCATCCCCACTCCCATACAATGTTTCCTAATGTTGATTATTAGCAAGGAAACTCTTACTGTTAAAAATTTAATTCAGTGACGTCATGAAACGCATTTTGAAATGAATGAATGGAAATTGTTTGACTGGTATTTATTGAATAAATTTCAGGGCAGAAAACATACAAGTTACAACAACGAAATTATGGCAGTAGTAACGTTGTGCTACAAATTGTCTCTATTAGAAGAACATGCACTGCAGTTTTCATCTGAGTGTTGGGGAGTTCGTTTCATTAGCACACTGAGGGTAGTATAAACTTCTGTGTGACATGTTCAACTGCTCTATAGTTTTCTAAAAAATGCCTCTCAACCATCGTTGAAAGTGAGATCCATGCTCTCCGACTCGGGGATAAGAATAATACGTCTGCCTCAAAGTATCGTGACCTTTGCTTGAAACGCTTCGCTTCTAGAGGCTACTATGCATCGCATAGGCATCTTTGGTTGTCACGGAAAAGTACAGTCTTGCTAACCTTGGGAAAGAGCTTACTAACGCCCAAAAATGCGACAAAATTCTAACGGCGTTATCTCGCGTTCCATGGGAAAATCGAAACTACTATTGTCGGATCTGTTTAAGAATTCAATCTTCTTATTACTCTTTTCTGCTTCTCCTGTTTTTACTTCTTGATATCCTGTATCCATTTTTCTTTCAGATTAGTACTGATTTACCTAATTACATTTTCAAGCACACAGTCGAAAAGTTTTGGAGAAAGATATCTCCTTGCCTGACTCCACTTTTGATTTCAAAAAGTTCTGAAACTCTACGGTAGTATTCTTGTCACTGCTCTGCTACTATGTTTTGATAAGTGAATTTTTTTTTTTTACCAACGCTAAATTAATAGGGCGTTCCATTGAGTGTGACTATGTCCACAGAATCATATGCTTTTTTTCAATCTCCACCAAAAACTAATACTAAAATTTTTTCTAAGGCATTGATGTTTGATAATTAATTTTAAATTAAAATTTTGTATCTTTTCTGAAAGAAGTTACTGCATAGATCTAACGTTTAGACGAAATTATTTTTAGCCTTTTGCTCATTACAACTAAAATCTATAGTTAGATACAAACAAAAATGTGTTAAAGATATTACAAGTTTTCATTTGTATCGTCTTATCTTACAGCTACCTCGGGAGAAAAGATCAGAGTTCTTCACAACTAGAGCTGTAAAAGTAACGAGAAATTCTGTACCCGTATGTATTCATTACTAAACCAATCAATACCTGTTACTTTCGAATCGTTACTTTCGGTACAATCGAACACTAGCATGAAGCATATCGTAACGCATACGGGACGACTTGGTTGGTACTTCGTAAACATTAAGTAAATTGATTATTTAGTGAAATACGAGCGTAGGTTTTATAAAATAAGTTTAGGTAACTTGTAAATTTGTATAAAACTTAAAGTAATTAGCACATGGATCTTACAGAAAACCTATGAATGTACACTTGATTTACTGTAATGAATATTATATACGAAAGATTAATCTAATTTCAAAACAAATACCTGTTTGCATACAAAAAAAAAGACCTGACCTTTCACCTTACCGTGTTATATCTAGTGAAAATAACCAATGACTGTAATTTTTTCAAGTAGCCTCCTTAAAACAATGCATAGAAGCCTCATGTGATATTGGACATCTATTTAAGAAATGTTATAATCTCATCAAAGTATTTCGTTTTTAATAAGGTGGTTTCACCATTGTCTTCCTTTATTTATTTTTGTTAATTCTTCATATTTTTGTGATAGGTTTGTTAAAATAAATGTGGACATACAATCAAATCAGGCCTGCATACAAAATACTATTGACTCCAGCGTTAATTGTTTCATTTTAAAACTATCAATATTCAATACTTTTAAATCAATAACAAAGGTTCAGGACAAACATGCGATTAGATTAATTGTTGTTGTGTCGCGGTTACAACAAACATTAAACATCAAAGCCAGAACTGCATTGATGATAGATCACATGGATCCTGCGGTAATAATACAATAACTAACACCAGGCAAAAGGAAAAAAGTCATTGTAACTTATTCTTTGTTTACGGAATTCTGTAACTGCAAGAAAAGGGCTGCTAGATTTGTTTCCGGAAATTATCGCAGAATGCAATCAGTAACAGATATGATGGGATGGGATTCATTGGAAGACAAGAGGAGGGTGAAGAGGGTCATGGGAGTGTACAAGGTGTATATTGATTGTAGGGCATGGAAAGACATTGATGTACGAATTCAAACTAATGCTTGGAAGGGAAATATGACCATGACCACAATCTTGCACTCGATTTCAGGCACAAGGATTTAGGAAGATTCTCTTTTTAGGTAAGGATTTCAGGGATTGGAATAAGTTACCAAGAGAAATTTCTCTTAATTTAAAGTTAAAATTTGTAGAGGGCAAATGTAGGTGAATGCAGGAAAGGGGGGAAGGTGAGTCTGTAGGGAAATTGCCACCGGATCGTACGCTCTATTGCAATGTTATTAAATATTATTAGAACATAACACGTGCAGAGATGAATATCAAAAACTATTAGACAACTCTTTTATATTGTAAATTACAATATAAAATAAAATAGAAGGTATCAATTCTTAAAATAAACAATTTACACAAATGTTTGAAATCAATAAACCTCGCTAATGAACTATCAATGAAAAAACAGTAACTATCTCAAATTATCCATACAAATTTTCTATTTATAAATTATCGCACTGTAAATTTTAATGTAAAACAAAATAAAAAGTACAAAATTAGTCTTCACGTTGTCAAAATTACTTACCTGCGGGAGCTGGATATCTATATGACAAATGCGAGTAACGAAACATGTGAGTAACGAAATGAATTTTTGAGTAACGATTCGGTACTTCGAGTCAGGCGACGAATCCGTTACTCAGTAACGAATACATCGTTACTTTTACAGCTCTATTCACAACAGAAATCATCTCGACTTCGGGTATTCAAATTTAGTAGCACAAAATAATACCAAACTTTATTGCCACTCTTATTTGTTCCAGGAAATGTTTACGAGCTTGAAAACTGCATTTTCGTTGTTATTTTATCAAGACCTCCCCGTTATATCGACTCGCAACGTAATGAAAGCTCGAACAAAGAACTGAATTCCGGCAGCGGCATCCCAGTTATTTGTGTGTTGTACCGCTGCTCTGTAATAGCGGGTACATCTCTCTCGGCACGCGTACCACAATCAGCACTTACGAGAGAATTAAGCTTGCAGGGGGAGGTGCAATTATTCTATGACCTTCTCGCGTCTCACCAATCATTCTTGTAATTAAATTTGTATATAACGGTTACAGTAACGTTACTTCTCATTTATTTACGAGACATAAAGGTTCCACAATGTAGTACCATGCATAGTGTTTGTGGTAATATTAAGTTGGTATCTTTGCCGTGCAGAGCAGAGAGAAAAAGATTGTATTATGTCGGCGTGAATGAAGAACGTGTCTTTGGTCTCGTACGCAGGAAAATCTAGTGCTGGCTATGTGTAGGCTTAAGCATACAGTAATTAACACCAGCGAGTGTATATGTTAGGCTCAAAGACCGAAAACGCTCTTTGAGCGAAAAAACAATCACAAAATGTTTTGGTTTCTTATCAGTAGGGTTCGGATCTTTAGGACATGTTTCTTTCCTACTTCTTTTAGAGCTGAAATGTTGAGTTAAACACTGATTCAACGTTTCTGACTGTATTTAAATGTATTTCATATAGCATATAAATGATATTCACATCATTTTCCTAGTTTTGGTCATATTTCGATAATATTTATGGTCATATAGTCATATTTTGAGGAATAAACTGGCAGTCTTTTAATAGTACCGGGAATTCACTAGATTTAGATGAGAAGAAATTAAGATAATTATTCACAGAACTGTACTTCTGCTATACAAGTGTGGAGAAAAAAAACTAATTTTCACTGTGGTCAGAATTCACCAGTCAAGAATTAAAGTTATACATTGTTGTCACTCTCTAAACGTAATGTTCCGCCCGACTTTTAATATCGACAGTGCAGCAGAAGCATGCCTGTGTCGATCTGCGTCAATCAATATCTCAGTGAAATATCCTCAGTCATCGTTAAATCTGTAGTGGATCAGTGAGTAGACCTACCGCCATGCCGAAAATAAAAATTTCTGAAAGCGCGAAGCTACGTAATTGAATTTAGAGTGGAGTATCTTAGTACAGATGAAAGAGTACTATTCTGTAAATTAACTGAAATTAAAGTGATTTCCACAAAACGATTTAAAATTTAATTTCCCAGTGGTGCAGCGAGTGCACGGAAGTAAATTATGCTGTTTACATGAAAGCGACACTACTAGAAAAATAAATGATGTATGATTGAGCGTGTTTTGATATATAGTAAATTTAAATTTTTAATCGTATTTTTTCATTTTTAGGTAATATTTACCAATTTTTATTGTCATATTTGGCTGCATATTTCAATATCTAACTCTTTGTGTTCACGACGAATCGATCCAGGGTGAATTTAATATCTTCACAAGTACCTTTAAAAATAAAAATGTGGATCGTCAAGTGAGGAACATGCGACCTGGACAAGACGTGAATTTCGCTTTGTGGCCTTTTTGTGTTTGCCACAAGGCGTTCCGGCTGATTTTTGTAAGTGTCATAGCGCGAATAACGTGTTGTGACCGCTTTCAAGAAACCAGAACACGTTTTTGTCGATTTTTTTTCGATCAATGAGCGTTTTCGGTCCTTGAGTGAAATATAACTTCGTGTGTGAAATATTGTGGCTAAGGGCAACTGGCCACCAGTAGTGACAGTAAATTTGAGCGCTATGTAGTACTGTGTTAAGGAGAACGTGACGATTAAGCCCATTACTATCAATGATATCTTAAGGGCTTATTTGTGTTTTAATTAACGACTTGAGATGGCAGCGTTTCTTTAGTCCATAGCAGAGTGATTCAACATTCTGAGCTCGCGGCGGCTATAAAATATATGATAATCAGTGCTGAAATTTGTTTATAAATCCAGGAGTATTTGTTACTCCTAACTTTCAGAATCAGCGCGTAAAATTAAAATGTCCAGGCGTAATTATCTAATAATTATGAAAATACAGATTTTATAGCTTACAAGCAACTCCAACAAAATTTTGAAACTGTAAATAGGTCTGGAAAAAAATATGGAATATATGTTTCAATATATTGTAGTATATTGACGGATTTTGGCTATAGGATATTGTAATTTTTACTCGGGATAATTTTTCTCAAGATACAGCCACGTAACTTAATTCCACCCGACGCATCATAGTCCAAGGTTAACAGGTTCTCTTCCCGTGAGAAGTGGTCTCCCCACCATGGTAAATTCAAAAAGCCCTTAGTAAGATGTTCTAAGCGAATAGAACTAACTTCACGTGACTTCTCCCACCACTCTTCTACGCTGGGGAGCGCAGTCTGAAGTAGTCTTCCCAAGCAGTCTGATGGCCGACCTTCCTGATGGACCACATTGCCAGTAGGCATGAAGAATTTATTAGGTGAGGGCTGATGCATTTATACCCTTCTGCTGGCTTAGAAAGAGTGTCCCGAGTGACGGGATTTTATTAGTAAGAATTTTCATTCATGAGAGCTATTTTATGCAGTATTTTTCAGTAATATCCAATGTATTTCTATGTGCTTATTTTTATTGAAGTTATTAAAGTAACTCCATTCTTTCAACTACATGTTTCACTTATATCACTGATTCCTGCTCATTACTAGCACTAAGTGAGGGGAGAACGTAATTTCTGCATCCTATAATCACATATCTTCGGTGAAACTTACGAGGGAGTGGTTGATCAGAGGCGAACCAAACCTGTCTGTGGCGAATCACCGCTCGTTCGCTATTTTTTTTTTTTTTTTTTTTTTTTTGCAATTCATCGTCAGAGGTTTTTTTTTTTAAAAAAAAAATGCAAATAAATCAACATGTAAACTAAAAATTGATAATTATTTTCCTTGAGGTACAAATTCTAAGAATAATTTGCCAAAGTAATAACGCATGCACTACAATTGTTTTTTATTTAGCGGAACTTCCCCTACACTGTTGCCACATCTGAATTTCAGAAACGTATTATAGATCAACAATGCGACAGGAATTGTAATTGAAAATAATTAATAGAATTAAACGTTGAAGACGCAAAACTGAAAACGAAGTCCTCAAATGTATTTTTTTTAATTTAGGTTTTAATGCTTGTCCGTATTTTCTATGCCTTTGACGGAGTTTGCAGGCGTAAAACGAAAAAATTCAGGCGTAATTACGCCTAACGCCCGGTCAATGTCTAGCACTGATGATAGTCGCATGGCGGTAGTCTGGATTGTATGTAGGATGTTTCCATATCTCCCACTTGAATAGCTGCAGCAGTTCGGATGTTTGGCGAGCCGTGTGAGGTATTGCGCTATCGTGGAACAAGATCACCATCGAGTGTTCGGTGAGCTGAAAAAGGATCTCGGTGGACGACAACGATGAGGTGAAAGCAGCTGTCTCCAGGTGGTTACATAGCGCTGGAGGTGATTCTACGCATCCAGAATCGAAATGTTGGCTGACCATTCCGAGAAATGTTTACAGTCTCTTGGGGACTATGTGGAAAGTGAACTTACATTGTATATTTTCATAGCCGTGTTGCCTACATGTAGGTGGTTTGATAAATGCCCATTACTTGATAATGTAACATAGTTTTTGATTCGTCCTCGTAGATATACACTTCTATGGTCCTCGTAACATATCTCTGTGAAACATTTCAAGCATAAGTTTTTTTTTTCTTTTTTATCACTGTTGCTGATCGGGAAATAACAGGCTTTGAGCACTGTGAGAATGAACTCTGGTTGCATATTAGTGGCGAGACTACAATAGGAAGTGGGGCAGGCAGCCTGGATATGCAGCGCACGTTCTCTCGACATCCCCGTAATTAGTGTAAACTTAATTCAAAGCAAAAAAAATGCGACAAAACGCTGAGAACTACTTGTGGAGGGAGCGCACAATGGAACCATATTACTTAAACAACAGAGCGAGTTAAAACTTAATCTCTGGGAAATGCGGGTGGACTATAATTCTCGCTGGTTAAGCCACGACGCCAGAGACCCCTGGGACAACTCGACCGTAACTTAACCGCGCACTGGGTAGCCTTACAGGAATACATATCTCGTATGTACCCAGAACTGGTCTTCCATCCTTTCTTGTCTTATCAGTACTAGAAACATTACCACTACATCTGAAAAAGAGGGTCTTACAGGCACATAAATATGCTACTCCTGCAGTTATTTCTTTCTTTCTTTCTTTTTTTTTTTTTTTTTTTTTTTTGGTATGTTGGTCTTGTAACTATTCGTCATTCTGTATTTTGTTTAAGATAAAATCAGTTCAATTTATAAGTGTCTTGTATATTATGTTTCTTAAGACAGATAGATTTTTCATGTGGTTAACAATGAGATGTATTATAATGACTGGATATTGTGGGCCATTTCCTCAATTGCAGGTTAATCAATTTTTTTTATAAAGGTGAATAACACGCCAATGCAATTGAATTTTGTTTTATTTTGGTTTCGTACGCGTTTCGCTCTATATCAAGAGCATCATCAGCGACATATGTTACTTTTTACTTTTTTCTCATGATCAGGGTTAGCTTCTCTGTGTATGTTTTCAATAATTTGCTGAAGGTTTGAAGCACTACACTGAATTGTAAATAATAGTGTTAATATGAAATGTGATCAGTTCAGTGTAGTGCTTCAAACCTTCAGCAAATTATTGAAAACATACACAGAGAAGCTAACCCTGATCATGAGAAAAAAGTAAAAAGTAACATATGTCGCTGATGATGCTCTTGATATAGAGCGAAACGCGTACGAAACCAAAATAAAACAAAATTCAATTGCATTGGCGTGTTATTCACCTTTATAAAAAATTGAGATGTATTATGTTTAGTAATGTAAATATGACCAGCTCAAAATTTGTTTGAAAGGAAAGAGAAATATCCACATTTTCAGATTAATCAGGTTCGAGTGGAATTAATATAACAGCGAACGAAACAAGTTTCTATTTTAATGAAATACTCTGGGGCGTCCGTCAGCGTCAAAATGTTACTCTCTTGGGAAGTTTTGTGGGACACAACCTCAGCCATCATTTTCAACTAACTGAAGTCACACTGCCATAGAAACAATTTATTTCGACAGTTGAAGGGAAATAATGAACCTATGCGGTGACGTCACTCACGATTCTGAACCTTATAACCTCCCTGTCCCTCGTTGGAAACCTGTCACTTTCGTTAACACTACATAACCTCTCCAATATCTGTCTGGAGACTGCTTTACAAGCTTTAATCTATTAGTTACTACTCAGAACTTAGCTCTGTAATTAAATTCTCATTAAATAAATCCAATCGAAGACGAGCAAACTCCACTAATTAACTTGCTCGTAATTCTGCAGGTATTATAACGACGCGGCCTTAAATATGTCGTCTTTTGACCCAAGTAAACAGAGTAGAGGTCACTTCTTTAAATATTAAAATATTCAATTGTCATAATCAATGGGTCGCTAATTCTACAGAAGTTACAACTGGAAGATGTTAGCATATATTCTCAACTGTTTTTAATAAGTAATCAATCCAAAGCTCGCACACATTCGATAAAACAAAACACAATTATAATACATCACTTCTCGAACAACTAATAAATTCATATAATGCTACTGCGACACTCGCAGTCCAAAACTACAGCCTTTTACACACACACACACCTTCCTTCGTTTCTTTCTTTTTCTAAGAATCTCTCACACTAAACCAAAGATTTTCTTTGTCATTCTTTTCAAAGATGTACTTACACTACCCATTGATAATGTGTTTGGTAATCTGTGGATTTCTCGATCTTCGAAATGACATTATTTACATTATTACAATCAATATTTAAATCATAATTAACTACACTTAATAAAATAATATTTAAAAATTAATTAATTTCGTAATTGGGGTGGTAGCATATGTTACAGCTCCCGTTACTTAACCAATGTTTATTAAAAACTTTACTTCTTAATCTCTTTTAGTTCTGTAGTTGACAACTATAGGTAACCAACGTTCCGCCGTTTCTTAACTTCCAGGGGTCATGACCCACAATTACCTCTACCTTCATGACCTGAAATTTCTAATAACAAATTAAAGGTCAATCCCACCCATACTTGATTAATCTCCCCGAATTGCTAATTTTGTGCCGAACTATTTGATAAATAAGGCAATTAAAAAATTTAAAGGTTCCTATTTTGTTACTTACATAAATTACATTCTCATAAATCCAAAAATAAAAGCAATACTGGCAGATGTTAACGATATTTGAAGAGGGGAGAGGAGGATAGAAGAGGTGGTAGTGTGCAATTCCTAAACACCAGATTTTGCTCTCCAGTCCTAGGTTATATAACAAACCTATCAGAAGTGCGTATTGAGTGAACGACGTATACGGCACTGTTCACTGAACAGTATGGTTGAGAGGTAACGCACTCGCCTCGCATTCTGGAGGACGCGTGTTCGAATCCCCGTTCGGTCATCCAGATTTTGGTTTTCTATGGTTTCTAGAAATTAGTCCAGGAGAATGGATGAACGCTTCGTTTAGAAATCCCATGGCAGAACTCCTTCTCGTTGCTTGACCCCAATCTCTTCCCGCATCTAAACCACTTTTTTTTTTTTAACTGCTTAACGTCTCTTAACAGCGAGGTCTTTAGAGACGGTGAAAGGATGGGGGACAAGGAATGGGAAGGAATTCTACCATGGCCTTTTGATGGAAGCATCCCGGCATTTGTCTGGAGTAATTTGGGTAACCATGGAAAACCCAAATCTTGATGCCCGGACGGGGATTAGAACCGGTGTTCTCCCGAATGAAAGGCGAGAACGCTAACCATTACACCACCATTCTCGGTATCTGTATCTTACACGTTAGGGTAGAAAAAATATTTTCCATCCCCATTATTTCTATTAACAACCCCATCCCACGCTTGTGATTTTAAATGGTACATTAGTTATTCGGTACTAAAAACACACAACATGAGCAAATCAGAAGTCATCGACTTATTCCGTTTAACGTGCAGTGAGCAGAGCGTAACAGGGCTGCGTTCTGCGTTGAGTACGAAACCATGAAAACAATTTCGCACGTCTCAGCGGGTTAATCACTGATTGAAAAGTTGAGGGTCCCTGTCGAATATCCCATCGCCCATGCTGTCCGTGGAGTGCTGAGGAGCAAACTACTGGTGGCAAGTGCCGGGACCATACCATCCTCACCTCTAAAACAGAGACCTGGGGAAACAGGACACACAGCGCCAGATGTCAGTGCAATGGCGCTGTGACGCCACGCGCTCGGCCTTGACTCGCAGGTTAGCAGTGGCCAGAGATGCTTTCACTCCCTGTGCACAAATGACGAGGTCGTAACAAGTATAACCCGTTCCTTTAAGTGCTTCAAGCAGAAAGTCGGCCAATACATTCTCCTAATTAACTTCGGCTCCAAATTACTGGCGACTTTCTACTACTGGTCTTTTGACGGTTTGGCCCTTAATACCGTCTCTCAACAGCGCATGTAGCATGGGGGGAGGGCGGTTTATGATATACTTAACCGTCAATTCTAGCACAAGGTCAGGTTGCTACTTCTAATCAGCGATAAATGCAATAATTGAAATCCATTATGATTGGGTTTAACAACAAACGAACCGATTAAACACTTGTTACAACTCGTTTTGCAAACACATCTGCTATTATGCTAGTCGCGTTATACACAAAAAAAAAATTCTTCCTGCAGCATGCAACGTGCACTGCCGTTTGTGAAAAGTGCAATACCGAGGAGGAATTATCCGAATAGCGCCATACTTGATGGAAGTGGCGACGGGTGTGCAAGCAATAAGTGATATGTTTTGCAGCGAGATGGCGTACACCTATTCCGAGCAGAACCATCTCGTGGCGGTCCGACACGGTGTTGCGCCAAGTGTATTCACTGCAGAGCTGACACACAAGGTGGACACAAAACAGTGAGTGCCAGTATGCCTCGTCGACGTCAAAGGGAGCCATATCGGCATGTGAGCGAGTTCGAACGGGCAGAATGACCGGTCTCCGGGATACGGGGTTGTCATACCGTGACATTTCGGCTCGCACAGGGCATTCTTCTAAGCTAGTAATGCGTGTGTGGAAGCAGTGGATAGAGGAAGGTCGTACGCAGCGACGAGCGGAAACTGGACCACGGAACAGGACAACAGCACGGGATGACCATCATCTTGTCCGCATGGCCATAACGGACTGTACAGCGTCATCCACAGTGTTGGCTCGTCACTGGAGCACAAGTGTGAACTTGTAATCGTAGACTTCCGGCATTCGGGAGGACGCGTGTTCGAATCCCCGTCCGGGCATCCAGATTTGGGTTTTCCATGGTTTCCCCAAATCACTCCAGGTGAATGCCGGGATGCTTCCTTCAAAAAGGCCATTGTCCCCAGTCCCATCCCGCCTCTAATGACCTTAGCCGTGGACGAGGCGTGAAGACATAAGTAAAAAAAAAATTGATTCTTGGCTGTCCGGGTGGTGCCGCGTCATATTTCTTGTAGCCGACGTTTCGGCCATCATTCTGGGGTCTTCGTCCAGGGCAGAACTCGGCTACAAGTAACATGACGCGGCAACACCCGGACAGCCAAGAATCAGGTGTGAACTTGTCTGCATCGACGGTTCGTCGCCGTCTACTGCAGGTTGGACTGGTTGCACGCAAGCCATTACGTCGGCTTCCATTGTCCAGAAACCACCGGCTCCTCCGACTGCAATGGGCACGTGAACACCGTCACTGGGGTGCTGAGTGGCAAAATGTAACCTTTTCGGACTAGTCCCGCTTCAACGTGTCCTACAGTAATGGCCGCATACGTGTCCTAGCGGTACCGTGGTGAGCTCAACCTGGAGGGCTGCATTGTGGAGTGGCATAGCGGACAAATACCAGGTGTGATGGCTTGGGGCGCCATTGGTTACAACATCCAATCTCACCTGCTACGTATTGAGGGCACTTTGAACAGCAACCGGTACCTATCGGTGGTTGTGATGCCTGAGGTACTCCCCCTGCTTCAGGCATCTCCTCAGGCCACATTTCAACAGGACAATGCCCGGCCACATGTTGCGAGGAATGTACTGGACTTCTTCGAAGAGCGACGGGTACCATTGCTTCCCTCCTGGCCTGCACGTTCGCCCGACATGTCGCCCTTCGAACATGTCTGGTATATGGCAACTGGCGCGTCACGATCCTAAAGTGTCTAGTGTCACGGTTTTGTGGGGTCGGATACAAACTGCGTGGAGGGAAATCCCTCAGGAACGTATTCAGAACCTTATTGATTCAATGCCACGGCGTATAGCAGCTCTAATTGCAGCGCGTGGTGACCACACGACATACTGAATAGTAGGGCTCAAAGAACATGTACAGATTTGAAAAGGTAATCATTTGTTACTTGTCATGTAACTAACCTGTGGTATTAAATTCATTGAATTCATGCGTTTCCTTCTCGGTGTTGCACTTTTCACAAACGGCAATGTATATGACCCGCTGCTTCAATGCGGACCGCGATATAGCTCCTACTTCTAACACTTCAACTGCTACTCCGGCCGCGCTAGCGGACCAAAGACCGTATTATTACCTTTTACAGATCTAACTCAAGATACCCAGCGGCATTAAAATTATATTCTATGGAACGCAACTGCAGTAATACATCATATAACATTATTAACCACATATAAATTAATCATACAAACAGTAGCTTTAATAAAACAATAATTAGTAAACTACTAATTAAATAATTGGTGTGATAGGATATGCCACACTAGTTAAATATTTTTGGCAGCCATTAATGATGCTGTGATGCTTAAATTGCAAACTAACCATAAAGAAAAGTATGTGATCCGTTTAAATTCACACATTAGTTGTTAGTCGTTTTCTGTTCAAATATATTCGTTCGCTATAGGTATCTTCGTTATACTGCTGTAATAATGTTTTTAAAGTTATTCAAAAATTTTAAATTATAATATGAAACCAACTATAAACAAAAAAATACTATGTTTCGTTTAAATGTACATGTTATTACGAAGATAACTGTGCAATGGAACGAGTTTGAGCGGAAATATATACCTTAAATACATTTCTGTAAAGGTTTAGATCGTTGTTTAGTAAAAATTTGTTTAATTAAGCAAATATGATTAAATGAATTTACAGAACACTGAGTTCAACCAGTTGCGTTTGACGGGTTAAGGAGTTATTACTTCAATTATCCGCTTTCGGTGTAGACTACTACATAGCGAGGACAGCTCTGTCCCTCTCTAGTAGTATTCCTAAGTCCTTTAAAACCAACACAAATTCTTCAAATTTTTAAAAGTTGATACCTAGCGTCAAACAGAAGTCCGGTCTGTATTTCAGACAGCTCACGTAGCCTTCGACCCTAAAATTCATGTTTTGCCACCTTTAGATTTTGAACAATTCGTTTTTGCTAAACGTCGTCCTCTTTCACTAAAAACTCGTTTTTCTGACAATGAATGATCTGATGTGATCAATTTAATTGTCCGTTATATTAAGATTGATTTAAACCAAAAATGCTTTGCAGAGAGTCTAAAAGTGATACAAAATTAATTTGTAGGGACTAAAATTAGTTCTTATGGTCAAAGGTTATGACCTCGAGACCTGATCTGTCCGAAAAATGAACTAGAACTGCATTTGACCCTAAGGGTTTCCTCAGGAAAATTGTAAGAATTTCTGTTGTGATGGAAGGGAATTATAAGTTTTAGTATTATTAAAGAGGAAAAAAAGTAACTTAGTCCACAACCCGAAGGATGTGAGAATTAAGAATTTCCCGGCATATGGCTGCCAAGAATTTTTCACGGCTTTCCTACAGGAAAATTTCTTCTTTCCTCAACGTTTCGGCAGCAACCTCCGCTCCTTTCGCCTGATGAAGGCAGTGGAGGTTGCTGGCGAAACGTTGTGGAAAGAAGAAATTATCTGGCAGAATAACCAAGAAGAATTCTTGTCAAACCGAAGGATGATTGGAACCTCTTGAAGGAGGCATACTAATCCATTGTGTCAGAGGTAGGACGGTCAGTAATTTTCTCTAGGATCTATAGATTAACGTGGAAACTGAACCACGAAACGATATGGCCTATCTCATATGATCAAACGCAACTCTTTAAAAATTTCTGTCCCCGTTGGAATTTGAACCCACGACCGGAGCATCAAACTGTTTCTTTCTTTTAAAAAATAAAAATAAAAAAAAAATAAATAAAAAGAACAAAAAATAAATCAAGCGCATTAACCACTAAACTACCAGAACGCCTATTTAAAGATGAAATGTAATTATTTTTTCAAAACCATTTATGTCGTAAGGCGAAGAGGCTGAACGAAACGAAAACTTGTTCCTCTTCTCGACTTTGCCCAACTTTGGACCACCGGAATAACTTGATCCTTAGTTTTCTTTGCTCCCAATTTTTCTTCATCATTTCACTGTGTTACGTCCTTGTTTCTTTGTTTCTAATATAATACAGATTCGAAACCAGTTGTGGCGATGAATCCGATCAAGTAGTCTGATTGGCCATTGTGACCGCAGGTCGGGCGGTCAGTTGGTGGCGACAGGAGCTGACCGGGGGCAATCGATGGCGGTCTCAGAGCTAATTGAGTCCCCAGTCCCGTAATAAGCTGGTTATCAACAAAGCCTCGAGGGGAACAGAGACCGGAAACACCAGGGGCGCCCTGGAACCTACCAAATAATAACAATACAGGCCGAGTCAAATGGGACTTCACAACTCTGGAATGATATAGAAATTTGTTGAGATAAATTGCATAATCGGCACATGTGTCATTTTGTAGTAAAAAGCCTCAAGTTTAATGCACGTAGTGTATCAGTACACCATTGCACCACCAGGAGTGCCAGCGTAGTGCACAGTTAAAATGGCTACTTTCACTGGTGCGGCTCGCCGTGTGTTTTGGTTTTATATCAGTGGCATGGTGAACAGTCACAACTGCGCAATATGGGGCAGCGAAATTCCACAAGCAACCCTGGAACACGTTCGTGATAGTCCCAAAATTAAAGTGTTTTGTGCCCTTAGTAAGCTGAAAGTGTACAGCCCTTTTTTCATCTTCGAGAAAACTGTCACTGGTATTATGTATCTGGATATGCTCGAAAACTTTTTAATTCCACTGATCGATGAAGATGACCGAGATGGGATGGTTTACTACCAGCAAGACGGTGCACCACCTCATTTTCTCGCGGTAGTTCGAGGTTTCCTCGATAATCGCTTTCTAGGTCGGTGGATTGGCCGTGAAGGACCAATCACATGGCCACCTCGCTCCCCAGACTTGACACCACTGCATTTCTTTCTCTGGGGTTTCGCTAAAGATCATGTGTATGTTCATCCCCTAACAAACAATTTGGCCGACCTGAAAAATCGAATTTACGCTGCCGTCCAACAAGTTACTCCCGGATTTGCTGCAACGAGTGTGGGAAGAAATTGATTACCGGTGGGATGTCTGCTGCATGACAAACGGTAGTCACATCAAACCAAAATGATACTTTTATGTGAAACTTGAGATTGTTTGCTACAAAATGACACATCTACCAATTCTGTAAGTCATCTCAATAAATTTCTATATCATACCAAAGTTGTAAACTCCTATTTAAGTCACCCTGTAATAATTGATACAATTGCGATAGAGCAAACGCTCCGGTCGCAAACTCCATACAGACTCGTCTCTCTCCGCTCCTGTTCATACCTACTTTTCCCCTCCACTAATTTGAACTTTAAATTCTTTCACTTTTTGGTAAATTACTCACCATTTTCTTGGTAATTTATCCCAATTTCTTACACGCTATCCTACTAAAAAAAATGTTCCCACCCCCGAAATCAAGTGCCTTCTTGTATGCATGGTCATTTTTACCCTTCCACTCACCTCTCTTAATTCTCCCACCAGTATCTTTTCACGCCTCATCACCAATATACACCTTGTAGACTCCCATTCTATCTTTCAATGTATCCCATTCCAGCTCTTTTATCATATCTGTCACCGATTCTGTTCTGCGGTAATTTCCAAAGACAAATCTAGCTGCCTTTCTCTGCACCCCCTCCAACTTGTTACAAACATCACTCTAAAAATTTGTTTGTGGACTACAGCAGACCAGGCTTATAATATAATTGCTCTCGGGACACTTGCTGACACTATAGTGCAAGTGAAAATATGCCCGAATTGGTAGTCAGCTTTAAACTCTGTAGCGGTCATACGTCGTGACAACTTATGAATATCAATATAGAACAGTGCTTAGGTATGTATATTGTATTTTGTTAATATCATATATATTATTTCTGTAAGGTTTTTTTTTGTCCCAAGGTATTATTTCCCTTCGAACCTAACCGAAATCTATAAATGAGGTATTATTTTAAAGATTAAGGTGTCCGCTTCGATCCTATCATATTTTAAGAAACTATTTTTTTTTTTTTTTTTCAAATTCAACCCATAAAGGGAAAAATTTCAATATTTCTAAAATGCTGTAGTTTGTGTCACGAGCCATTTATCTCCCTGGAGACTTAACTGAAATCGTTAATGAAGTATAATTTTAATGATTAACATCTCCGCTGTTGTCACATGATATTGTAAGAAAGGAATCTTTCGGAATTCTACCCATTAAGAGCAAAATTATCATTTTTTTTTAATAATGTATTGTTTTGTCAGAAGCTTTTAATCTCCCTTAACATCTAACCGAAATCGAGAAATGAGATATTATTTTAGAGAATAAGGTCTTCGGTTGGTCAATTCGTATTTTAAGAAAGGAATTTTTTCGGAATTCGACCCTTCGAGGCCAAAGGTACCATTATTTCCATAACGTGATATTTTGTTACGAGCTATTTATCTCCTGTAGCCCGTGCTGATCTGTACAACTGGGCTGCATGGGGCGGCCTTCAAAACTACGGGCCGTGGGAAACCAACATTAAGGCGCGTTCCCACGGCGCGTCCCTCGGCACGTGTTAGGGGACGCCTCTCATCTTTGTCGCATATGCTAGCAGGTACGGCGCGCCTCGACCCACTGCCAGGTGGTAAAAGATGAAAGGCGCGTACTGCCCACCACGGGCCGTAGGAAGCCACCGTGAGAGAGCTGGTGTGATAAGTTGTTTGGCTGTCGGCACCTCGTTGCCCTTGTGACTGGAGTGTTGTTGTTGGTGTTGCAGGCCCGTAAGACGGCGGCGGGGGCGCTGTCCGCGATGCACCAGGGCGCCTTCCTGGGCGCCAGCTGGACGGTGCGCCGCAAGGCGTCGCAGGCGGCGTCGGCCCGCCAGAGGTCGTACCACCAGTCCGTGGCGGTCGGCAGCGCTCGCTGGAACGTGCAGGTGGTGCGCGGTAAGGTGACCTCGCGCTGCCTCTGGAACGCCTGCAAGGCGCTCACTCTGGGACTAGCCCTGCTGCTGCTCGGCACCGCCATGGCCACCATCGGTAAGTCAGCACAGCGCAACCCCAAGCTAAAACATCTCCTGTCCTGTCACGGTCGCCACATGTAAACTAACATCTTGTACACGCGTGGCAGTTACGGTCGCCACATGTAAAATTTCACTTGTATATGATGTAGTGACACGCCCTAAGAGTCACCACTAAGGAGAGAGAGAATGTGGGCAAGCAATAACTCCAGTAGGCACTCATTTAATCTGCCACTCGGGTTAGCAGAGGAGAGCTCTAAAAAATAAGTAGTCACAATATAGCACGTATTAGCCTTTGTTATTTGCTCCAAAGGTGCTAACAATTTGCATGAAGATGTGTTATTGCTACGCCACACAGTCGTGTCTCGGCCAGCAACAGCGAACTAAGGCTACCATATCTTCAAATACAGCAATGACCATCTCCGAGAATTAGACAGTCCGGCAATCATGGCAGGCCTGGGGAGACGAGATGGCTGAGTCCCACAGTGGCGTCGGTTCCGGGTGCCGTCTGCCTTTAGCCCAGCGAAGACGACGCCTCCACCAGCGGCACCCCTCTGCAGACGACTTGCCGGGACGAGTTGGCGTCGAGCTGTCCTCTCTTTAAGCTCCGTCTTAGAGCCTAACATCTTACCCCCACCCCCACCATCCGTCTTTTCATCAAGTGGGGACGACTTTCAGCCAATCATAAATCGTCTAGGTGACTTCTTTTAGACGGTCGTTGCTATAACTCCTACTCATCAGCGTTCTACTTTCAGGGCACTGCCTTAGAATTTCTACAACCTTTATTTCTACATCGGTATGCGTACCAGCAGTGAAGACTACTACAATGTCTACATCTACATACATACTCTTCAATTCACATATATTGTGGGTGGCAGAGGGTGCTAAAAACTAATACTAATTCTGTGTATTTGAATCCCGAAGAGCACGAGGAATGAATACATCAAAGCATCAGTGCGGCATCTTATTTACCCAATCTTGTCCCTCCTGTCATTGCGACCTAAACAGGTTGGCGGAAGAGGTATTTCATTTCACCCGTAATGCAAATAATTTCGCATATCTATATATATATATATAAAGATGAATGTATGTATGTTTGTTTGTTTTTCATACAAATCCACAGTTTTCATCCGATCTCGATGAAACTTTGCACACTAATCCTTTAAAACGAGGAGAAAAATACTGCCTACATTTGGTTGGAAAATTATTTTATAAATAATACATGTTGTCTTATAATTTCGAAACATTACTGAACGGCGATAGACAGACGCGTTGGATATGGAGGTCTCCGTACTGTTCTTCCGCGTGGCGGTCAGCTAGCTCAGTCGTTAAAGCGGCTTGCTTACAAATGTTTCGGTCGTCGTCTCCGGTTGAATTATCCGGGGAGGCTAAGATTTTTAAAAATTATTTTTGATCGTAAGAGTCACGCCTGGGCCGTAGGTTATTCGGATTGAGTGTTAAACTGTAGATATGACAAAGTTAGGGGTACAATGCGAGGCAAATTGTAGGTAGTTTTGCAATGGTGTACTGTAGGTTTACACTTTTTTACGTTATAATGATTCCTCAGGGGTTGTTCGCATTCAGTGTGTGTGTGTGTATGAACCGCAGTAGTAATACTATAAATACAGAAGTAAGTCTCTGTCTTTTTGTTACGTTTTGACGACCAAATGGCTATATCGATACTGATGGAATTTGACAAAAAAATCTGTATGAAGGGCACAGGACATTTTCTCCAGTATGTTTAATAGTTGTAGTCACTAAATTTTGAGACCTTATCGAATGGTGACAGAAATATGTTAGAAATTGATTCTCTTCAAGAAGTAGAATGATATAGTGATAGCTTTCCTGACATATTATGCCGACTCGGTGTTGTTGGGGAAGAATCCTTCGTTTCCAACAACTTTCTATATTCAATTCTGGCTCATATTCCACGCGTACGAAGTCGCGGGTACGAGCTAGTTCTCCAATAAATTCAAACGCAAATGACGTCGTCTGCCTGGCATCAATTCTGTGACGCTTAAGGACTGTGACACAGAGACTAGCAGTCACGAATCGAGTGGCTGTCCTGTGTCAATCAATCCCTTGCGATACAACAGTAATTCAAATGCGGACGCTCTAGAGTTTTGAATGCTATTTTCTTTGTATGAGCATTACAATTCCTCAAAATACTACCTATGGATCGTAATCTAGAATTAGCCTTACCCACGACGGAAGTAAAGTGGAAGTGCCATTTCATATTTCTCTATACTATTACGTCCATATACTTCAGGGAATCAACCGTGTCAAGAGATGAATTTTTTACTTTGCACTCGTGAGCAAACTGATTCTTTTTGTCACTTATTCATATTGTAGTTAAGTCTAAGGTGCCATCTATTGCACCATTCCAAAATAACATCCAGATGGCACTGAATTTCTAAGCAATCGGTAGAGCACCTTACTTTCCTATAGGTAAGTGCATCACATGTATATGTTTGGCAATTGTCCTCATCATAGGATCCACATGTAATTTATTTTGTCGTAATTCATTTAGCCAGCTTCATGGCTTCGAATCGACCTCGTCACAGTGTCATAAATGACCTTCATTTTTTCTTTCCTGAATCCATTCCGTCTGCAATGAAACTGGTATTGGACGCGAGGAAGGAAATGGCGATAGGCACCAACCGACTCGAAGATACGATTTTTTCTTGGTTACCCGTTGGAATTTCTTGTATGTACTAAAACAACTAGGTTACTTCTTATTTATACAAACACTTTGTGTTTTTTGACCAGCCATTAAACTTTGCAATTCGCTCCCATACATACATAAACAATAGGATTAACTTCACTTCCACTTAGCAGCCACTGTATCAAAATATACTTCCACAGTTTATTAAACACGACTCGCACTGTTAAGAGACTCACCATTGATCAACACAAACATACAGTTACTCGTTTCTCACCGTCTCTTTTCAGTTACACATTTACTATCCACTTTCTGACACATGGGTGGCTAGCTACCACGTCTCCCTCTCCCGGCACATTTAGGGTTGCCACCTTTTTTTTATTGAAAATAAAGTGCATTGGTTGTAAAAGGTAAGGAAAAAAAAGTACATAGTGGGAAAATAAAGTACAATTTTTTATTATTATGTTTAAAAACATATTTTTTATTGCTTTTCGCAAGTTTTATCAAATTATTGTTACTGCTAAACAATTGCACAACATCTTTACAGTCAATATTAATTTAAAGTAAATAAGTAATTCGTTTTTTATCACATTCAGATACGCTTCTTTCGTCTCACCATTTGCAATTCATTACAAAAACAACTCTCTCTGTGAATACTGACGTAGTGGAAAGAGACAGTAAAAATGAAATTGCTTTATACAAGTTTGCAAAATTATCTTGAGTCTTATTAAATACTTGCTGCTATTTTTGTGCAGTAGATAATTCCGGAAAACCTTTAGAACTATATAACAGATCACAAATTTAGCTACTCTAAGGCTTTACGAATAAATAATAACAAAAAAATTCAGTGTAACATATTCACTATCTATTTGATCCGTTTCGCTATCAAAATTGTTTTTTAGGTGTACATGGAGTACTTTGTTTACTGAAGTTGTCCTTGTCCATGATTTACTATAATATAAATCTATAAAACTGATAAATCGTATACTTATTGCTCCAAACCACTTTACACAAAACAAACAAAAAGTTTTGACACGAAAATGACATTGATAACGTTGACATTTGAGGTTAGGTTGCGTTCAAAAATTATCAAAAATGAGCGTTCTAGTGGCCCTGGGGACCTATCGATATGGCACCAATAGATAACGTACCATTTTACGCAAAACGCTTATGTCCAAACTTTTTTAATTCCCAGAGAAATCAAATCATGCGAAATAAAATATTTTCGCGTACTTTATTGTTTTCACAAAGTATAGAGTACAATATCAAGAAATAATGTACAATACTTTATTATAAAGTACGGGTGGCAACCCTAGGCACATTCCTTCTCTGCATCCTCCAAAGATTCTCTTTCTAGCGCACGCAATTCTCGTGCCAACTTAACAAATATCAAAATCTCATCCAACATATACGTAACATACAACATCCCGTCATCACGGATTAGTTAGCAGATGCAGTGAAGAAAGTTTTACTCCGCATTAGTGTACGTAAAATTTCCCCACAAACATGACCGGTAACTTTTCAAGAAACGAAGCTCAGTAATTTGTAACTTTGCTTTCACTTAAAAGAAAAACCTCCATAAAAATATACATCAGAAGTCATCCCAAAAACCCGTACCGAGCATGGTGGGTGAACGGTTAACGTTCTGGCCTTGCATTCGAGTTAGAATCCCCGTCCGGGCATTCAGATTTGGGTTTTCCATGGATTCCCCAAATCACTCCAGGTAAATGCCGGGATGCTTCTTTCAAAAGGCCATGGCCGAATTCCTTCCCATTACTTGTCCCTAATACCATCCCGCCTCTAATGACCTCGACGTCGACGAGGCGTAAAACCATAAGTAAAAAAAAAAAAGGTATCCCAAAATTTATACAAGTACGTTACATTACAAACAACCTACGTAGAAAAATCATAGCCCTCTATTAAGAGAGAGCTTGCCCGGTTACAACTTCGAGACTTTATAACAGAGCAAAAAAAGTTGTCGATAACAACAAAAGCGCTAGTAGTCTTTTCTCTTCAACTAACAGTTACGTAAGCTGTAGAAACCTACAATAACATTTGAAAATTGTTGAAATCATATGAAAAATAAAATGAATCTGATTTTTTGCAAGCGTTTAATATCAAACCGACAAAATTAAACGTTTCAGATCGTCAACATTAGCATTCAAATATGATCGCTGGCATAGTATTCGCAATTAATGTGGCAGGCACTATAAGGCACTGTAATTCTTTTTAAACATTAGCAACAGCTATTCAGTTCATACCGAACGGGGTGGGTGAGTGGTTAACGCTCTGGCCTCGCATTCAGGAGGACGACGGTTCGAATCCCCGACCGGGCATCCAGATTTGGGTTTCCCATGGTTTCCCAAAATCACTCCAGGGGAATGCAGGGATGCTTCATTAAAATGTCCATGGTCGATTTCCTTCCTGTTCCTGGTTCCTAATCCCATCCCGCCTCTAATGACCTCGACGTCGACGAGGCGTAAAGCCATAAGTAGTATATATATATATATATTCAGTTCATTCACAACATTTTCACATAACATGCACATCGAATTACCACATGTTCATGAAATAAATCTAGTACATTTATTTACAACAGATTCGTTTCTTTATTAAATACAAATTTATTATAAATGATAAAATAATTATTCCAAGATACAGATTTAACTTTGTTTATCCGTTTTGTTGAATAACGGATATCCGGTTTATATCTTTATAACAACACAAATACATTTCGATATACAAGTTACTCTGATCAACGATGTAGTTAATTTTCATTCCGTTCAAATTAACACATGACATTGCAGAAGTGATAAAGAAACTGTTTCCAGAAACAAGATACACCAGAGAGATAGTTATTAGTCATTCCATAGATATTAAAATATGACAGTACAGAACTAAAATACATAACATTATTTTCTGAAATACGATTCGCCATTTGACACCAGATGTATGATTGTGTTGTTATTCTACAGTTGTAAATAACAAGAATGTTTTTTTTTTGTTTTTTGTTTTATTTTTGTTAGCTCCAGCAGGCCGCACAACACCTTCAGTGGAGCAAATCTGAATTAGCTGGCAGCTGTTTTATCAATAATTTAAACTGTTTCGACAGTTGCGGCGGACGTGGAGGGGATATTAATTGCATTGTTTCCCCATGCGTGTTCGGGACATCCATAACAACTCCCTAATTGACTTCTGTCCACCGCCTTCAATAATCAACGTATCGGGGGATGTCTGCATCAACAGAGCAAATTGATTTCATGCGGCCTTCTATTAATTTTCGGTTTTCACGCTTCATCGGTAAGGAAAACAAACACGTTTTATCTATCGAGTGTAGATCCATTTTATACCGTTGTCATGTTGACGTATTCCTAAAGGAATTCTGTAGCTTCATCATTATGTCATCGTGACACTCATCTTTATAGATAACAACTATGCAAAACGGTGGTTTTAACACGAGCAGAGTACGTTTGTATAAAGTTTTAATTTTTTTATTTGTTATTACTATTCTTTGCGTCTGGTCTTAGGCCACGTCAACGTCGAGGTCATTAGAGGCAGGAATGGATTGCGGGAAAGGAATGGGGAAGTAATTTGGTCATGGCCTTTCGAAAGAACCATCCCTACATCCGCCTGGAGTGATTTGGGGAAACCACGGAAAACCCAAATATGGATGGACGGACGAGGATTCGAACCTGCGTACTTCCTAATGTGGTAAAGGTTTAAATAAATTATTTCAATCATTAATGCTTTTAAGGAAACTTAGTAAAATTTTTTTAAGAATAAATTTATTTCCGAAAATATGTGATATGAATTCGTGGTTACGAGGTGATACAGGCCATATACTGGTTGGGAAAAAAAGCTTTGCATATTTTGTTCCAATGAAGTCCATAAGGAAGACATAAGTATTTAAAATAGTTTACTAGTCAGTAGTTATAAGGGAAAAATGTTTCAAAAAGTCTTGAATATAAATATAAAACTCAAGTGTCCCAGAGAAACATATACAACGTCATGCCAATTGATTCAGTTCGAATCGAGATATTTTTTTGCTTCCAAATATATTCCAGTAAAACCGATTGATGTTATTAACTAGGCTGTGTTCGTCAGTTGCACAACTTTCTATACAAAGAGTAACGCGATCCAACTGTCTGTTTCTTAATTACCGTTGGTATTTCGCTTCTTTCCCTGAAGCATCTTTATTTATTTTATTTTTTTTGTTGTCGTCAGTTTTTAGACTGGTTTGATGCAATTCCTTCCTATCCTGCGCTAATCTCATCATTTCTACATTCCCCTTACAACCCACGTCCTCAATTATATGCTTCACATATTCTAATCTCTGTCTTCCTCTGCAGTTCTTACCTTCGACTGTTCCCTCCACTAACAAATTAACCAATCCAGCATGTCTCAAAATATGACCTGCCAGCCTGTCTCTTCTTTCTGTAAGCTTCTTCCATAAACTTCTTTTCTCGCCCATCATTTCCAAAACTCGTTCATTTCTTACTTTGTCTGTCCACCTAATTTTCAGCATTCTTCTGTAGCACCACATTTCAAATGCTTCAAGGTTCTTTCTTTCCGGTATTCCTACCGTAAAGTGCTGTGCTCCACACATAGAGTTTTAAAAAGTTCTTTCTAATTCCTAGATCAATATTTGAAACTAAAAGGTTTCTCTTTTTCATGAAGGCTCTTTTTGCTAGTGCTATTCTGTTTTTAACATCATTTCTGCTTTTGCCATCGGTTGTAATTTTGCTTCCCCAGTTACAGAACTCACTCACCTCTCCTATTGCATCCGATCCTATTTTTATATTTAATCTAATAGTATTAGTATCATTTCTGCTACATTTCATCACTTTTATTTTACTTTGATTTATATTCAGTCCAAAATCTTCCTTCAGTATTTTGTTCATGCCATTCAATAACTTCTCACTATCCTCAGTCCTCTCTGCTAACAAGATAATGTCATCAGCAAATCGTAGCATACTGATTTTTCTCCCTGAAAACTTATGCCACATGTAAATTTTTCTTTGACTTTCTTCTACATACAAATTGAATATTAACGGGGATAGACTACAACCTTTCTCACACCCTTTTTAACTGATGCATGTCTCTCGTGATTCTCTACTTTTATTACAGCCACATGATTATTATATAGTTTATAGAGTCTTCTTCTATCTCGATACTTTAGACTTCTTTAAAATTATGAGCATCTTGTCCCACCTAACATTGTCAAAAGCTTTTTCTGTCCATTCTGATGACTCCTCCCTGAGCAGTCCTCACCCGGAGATCCGATTGGGGGACTATTTTACCTCCGGAATATTTTACCCAGGAAGAAGCTGTCGAATGTATTTACATTTGTAGTATTTCATTTTCAGTACAGAGAGAACGCAATTAAAGTATTAAATGTTGTTGTACTCGTCTTTCTTGTATTTACCTCTGGTAATTCTTTGTTCTGAGCGTCAACAGTGTCTACAGCTGGTAGCGTAGGGGCGTACCGAAGGTCTCCGGTTCGATTCCGGCAGCGCGGCATGGGTGTTTAAGTGTTGTGTCTGTGAATGTCTTGGCTGTCCTGTAGTGTCCATACTTAGGAGTGGCAGTATACTGGAGAAACTGACAAACTGAAACACTGGAAGAATCGTAACAATCATATTAAGCTGGCTGTATGACCTATAGACCTATTGCCGAATGTCATTAAAAATTATATACAGAGTCAGTCAAAATATTACAGAAAATTACTAGAGATTTATTATTTGACATACCGGGTGCTTCAAAAAAATGTATACACACTTTAAACTATTGTTGTTTTCCCGCTCTACAAGGCTAGTGTTATATTTCTTCGCCAGGTGCCAGCATAATCGTCCCTCTATGTTATATTATCAGTTGGAATTTGTAATATCAACATGGGGGACGTACGTTTGAGTTTTGAAGAACGTAAGCAGGTTATTAAGTGGTACTGGAAGTTTGAGAATGTAAATGAAGTTCAAAGACAGTGGAGAAGGGAGTATGATACAGAACCACCTTCAAGATTAACAATTACACGCATACGAGACAAGTTCGAAGTTCATGGAACAGTGTGTGATGTGCATAAAGGTCATTCAGGTCGGCCTCGAACAGCTACAAGTGATGAGTCATCAATGGCAGTCTTGGAACTGTTTCAACGCTCTCCTAACAAATCTTCAAGGCAAGGGGCACGTGAAAGTGATGTAAGTGCTAGCAGCGTGCTACGCATTCTGAAGAGAGGCAAGTATCGTGTTTACATTCCAAGGCTGGTGCAACAGCTAAGTGACGACGATCCAGATAGAAGGTTGCAATTTTGTGAATGGATTCAGGAGATGGTGATACGTGAACCGGGATTTATGGGTAGCATCATTTGGTCGGATGAAGCCCAATTCAAACTTAATGGAATTGTCAATAGGCACAATTGTGTTTACTGGGGTGAAGAAAATCCTCACATTACAATTGAAAAAGCTGTAAATTTGCCAGGTGTAAATGTGTGGTGCGGTTTGTCTTCAAGGGGACTCATTGGACCTTTTCGATTTGAAGGCACTGTAACTGGTATTAATTACCTAACAATGCTTGCTGATTCCATATTTCCTGCCATTCGTGCATTATACGGTAATGATGATTTTTATTTTCAACAAGATGGTGCTCCGCCGCACTATCACAGGGACGTACGAGCTTACCTGGATCAAAATTTGTCGGGCCGGTGGATAGGACGCAGGGGGCCAATCGAGTTTCCAGCACGCTCTCCAGACCTTACACCACTGGATTTCTTCTTGTGGGGCACAGTAAAAGATGAGGTGTACAAACGTAAACCACGTAACCTAGACATTCTTTGGAATGAGATTCAAGCAGTGTGTAGAGAAATCTCATTGGACGTTTTGATACGATGTACAGAATCTGTGGTGACTCGTACTCAGAATTGTATTGATGCTGCAGGTCACCAATTTGAACAGTATTAACATTTGTTGTTTATGTTTGATTTACATTGGACTTTTAGCTTTCTATTTTCCTGAAATTTAACTTTGTAGAACGGTAAATAAATTTTCTATGGAAGTTCAAAGTGTGTATACATTTTTTTGAAGCACCCTGTATACTTACAAGATTACACAGATATATAAACAAACAGTGACTGTTTTTTTGAGTGTCTACAGATGCTCAATATGTGAAACTTTAGTGACTCTGCACACATCAAGTCTATAATCGAGTTCTTCCCATACCCGATGCAGCATGTCTCTGTCAATGAGAGCAAATGCATTAGTGATGCGAACCCGCAGGTCTGGCAGATCAACTGGTACTGGTGGCACGAACACTGTGTCTTTTACGAAATCATAAACAGAGAAGTCGCAGGGGGTTAGGTCAGGGGAACGAGGAGGACATGACATCAGCTGACGATCAGCATCCCCAGCACACCCAATCCATCTGTTTGGAATTCCGGTGTTTAGAAAATTACCGAAAAGTAGAGAAAAATGAGCTTGAGCACAGTCCTGCCGGAAAATGAAATCCTTACTGTCAGCTTCCAGAAGTGGCATGAGGATTCCAAACAGATGGATTGGTCGTGCTGGGGATGCTGACCGTCAGCTGATGTCATGGCCTCCTCGTTCCCCTCACCTAACCCCTTGCGACTTCTTTGTTTGTGATTTCGTAAAAGACACAGTGTTCGTGCCACCAGTACCAGTTGATCTGCCAGACCTGCGGGTTCGCATCACCAATGCATTTGCTCTCATTGAAAGAGACATCCTGCATCGGGTATGGGAAGAACTCGATTATAGACTTGATGTGTGCAGAGTCACTAAAGGTGCACGTATTGAGCATCGGTAGACACTCAAAAAAACTTTCACAGTTTGTTTATATATCTGTGTAATCTTGTAAGTATGTGTCTAATAATAAATCTGTAGTAATATTCTGAAATCACTGCGATCATTTTGACTATCCCCGGATATATATCTGCGGTATTTTGATGTTTTACATCGGAGATTTTCGCCTTTCAGGGCACGCTCCTCCCCCATGCTCTCTTGTCGGAGGTTACGCTTCCCCATCCATCAATATAATACCAAAATATAAAAAGGGACATTGTTATATATATTAAAACAACCTAAAAGTATGTTTTGTAAGGTTTTAAGATACGTATACAAATACAAGAATCCATTATTTATACCTTTTCTTAAATATTTATTTATAAACTATATAAGAATCAAGTGGCTGTAATAAAAGTAGAGAATCACGAGAGACATGCATCAGTTAAAAAGGGTGTGAGACAGGGTTGTAGTTTATCCCCGTTAATATTCAACTTGTATGTAGAAGAAGCAATGAAGAAAGTCAAAGAAAAATTTCCATGTGGCATAAGTTTTCAGGGAGAAAAAATCTGTATGCTACGATTTGCTGATGACATTGTCTTGTTAGCAGAGAGGGCTGAGGATATTGAGAAGTTACTGAATGGCATGAACAAAATACTGAAAGAAGATTTTGGACTGAATATAAATCAAAGCAAAACAAAAGTGATGAAATGTAGCAGAAATGATACCAATACTAGTAGATTAAATATAAAAATAGGATCGGTTGCAATAGGAGAAGTAAGTGAGTTCTGTTGCTTGGGAAGCAAAATTACAAGAGATGGCCGAAGCAGGAATGATGTTAAAAGCAGAATAGCACTAGCAAAAAGAGCCTTCATGAAAAAGAGAAATCTTTTAGTTTCAAATATTGATCTAGGAATTAGAAAGATCTTTTTAAAACGCTATGTGTGGAGCACAGCACTTTATGGTAACGAATTAAGGGGTTTAGGAATACCGGAAATAAAGAAAATTGAAGCATTTGAAATGTGGTGCTACAGAAGAATGCTAAAAGTTAAGTGGACAGACATAGTAAGAAATGAGCGAGTTTTGGAAATGATGGGTGAGAAAAGAAGTTTATGGAAGAAGCTTACGGAAAGAAGAGACAGGTAGGTCATATTTTGAGACATGCTGGATTGGTTAATTTGTTAGTGGAGGGAACAGTCGAAGGTAAGAACTGTAGAGGAAGACAGAGATTAGAATATATGAAGCAGATAATTGAGGATGTGGGTTCTAAGGGGTATGTAGAAATTAAAAGGTTAAGCACATGTATGTATCACTCCTTATCACGGCACGCTTCCCCACATTGGGGATCTTATTATTAGATGATCAGTCATCCATTTTATGTTCTTGGAGTAGTAGCGAGGTAGGTGGCACATTGTGAGGCGGCCATATTGCGCCTGGTAGCGCGGCTTGTTAGTGGTGGCTGCTCGAGGAGGGTCGTTAGCGCTCGAGTAATCGCGCTAATTTTGCGGTCGCTGCCTCCGTTTCAACGCTACCTGTTGGCTCGGAACAGTTCACTCGCAGTTTGACTCGTGGCCATGGCGTTGGATCTCGTTATCGCCACTACCGGACTATTTATCTGCAATTAATAGGGAGACAACGCAGGAAAAATTGCAAGCAAGCCAGTTTCAGCGAGGAATGAGATATGCCGTCTTTCAGAAAACCATATCTACGAAACCGTGGTTTAGGGAAACATTCTTGAATTAACTATTACTATTACTCCGCGATTCACTAAAAGTGTGTGGCAGAGGGTGCATTGCACCTATCCGAAAGGGTAATAGTTTGGAAGGGATATACGGGATATGGCAGGAGGCGCCCATGGGCCATTGTGAGGAACCATCCCAGCATTCGCGTGGATTGATTTGGGAAAACCATGGAAAACCCAGATTAGGATGGCCGGAGAGCTTTATCGAAAGCTACTCCTGTCGGATTTTAAGTTTACTCGCCCTGTAAATCGTCTCTGTTCCATTCCCTAATCGCTCGTGGAAAAAATGAATACAGAAAAAAAATCGGTTCTGGCCCTGATTTCTCTTATCTTATTTTCACATTCCGAGATACGAATGTTGCTGGTAGCAATATTTCTTTGCTGTCATTCTGAAATATGTTAGTCGTGAATTTTTCAATTAGTTTCCGTCGACAGCAGCGCCTTCGGTGTTTCAGGTCTTCCCAACGTAACTCCTTCAACATGGCACTTACGCTTTCCCTCCAACTATATATACCTGTCACGAATCGGGCGGCCCTTCTCTGGACCCTCTCTAATGCCTCCATTGATCCCTTTTGATGGGGACCCCATACAGAACAACAATATTCCAAGTGGGGACGCACTAGTGACTTATATGCAATCGATTTAACTTCCGGAGTGCACGGTTTCAAATTACGACCTAGAAATCGGAGCATACGATTTGCTTTCCCAATTACATTCTCGATATGTTCATTCCACGACAAATTATTACGAATTGTTACCCCTAGGTATTTAGCGGAATCTGCAGTTCTAAGGACAGTACCATTAATTGTATATTCAGAGCTAAATGGTGTCACCTTTTATCCACTATGGAGGAAGAACGTTTATATTCAAACTAGTTTGAGGGTGATTATGATTTTCCCTGCAGTTGTGGAGATGTTTACTTCGGTGGTAAGGGTCGCACTGGTTGGATGGACTTGAAGGACATATCCGCTACTACAAGAAAAACAAAGACGGCAGATCCGCCTTGGTTCACCATACCGTCACCACCCGGCATGCCATTAGATTTTTTTAAAAAAAAGGTAACTGTGGATAAAAGGCCAATGATTGCCTTGTTGAGTCAAGAAGTCAGTAAAAATAAAGAACAATAGTAGAGACACCGCACTTATTCTGTTCACTTTCCTAAGATTTTTTTTTTCTTTACGCCTTGTTGGTGTCGAGGTCATTAGATGCTGGAAAGGACTCTGGTCAAAGAAATGTAAGGAGTTTGGCTTTTTGAAGGAAGCATCCCGGCATTCGTCTCTAGCGATTTGGGAAAACCAAGACAAACCGAAATCTGAATGCTCAGACGGGAATTCGAACCCGCGTCCTCCCGATTGCGCGGCGAGAGCGTTACCGCTTAGCTGAGAAACATGGAAACAAATATACAGTAGTATGTCAGAAGAAGGCTACACCATCGAATGAATGATAACAGACTAACAAAAATGATATTCAATTACCTTTGGGGAAAAATCAACAACCACCTGGATTCAAGAGGTTAAGAATTATTTGGAAAGAAATAATAATAAGAGAAGTGAAAATTATGGAAAGAGAGATCTTTAGAAAGAAAATATTAAGTTTGGAAGGGTTCAAAGGCAGAACAGGAAAGACATCTGCTCCGAAGCGGCCAGAGGAGAGAAGGAAGAAAATGATGAAGGAATAATGAATTGAATGGAAGTAAAAACAACAACCAAGGATTAAGAATTGAAATTGGAACGTGGTCCCAGAGGGCCTTATCGGAAAGAAGAAGAAAGAGACTTGCGTACTTAATGAGAACGTATTAACAGTTTGCAATACCTCCTTGTATGCAAAAATTGCTATCAGAATGCAGTCATTTCAGCATTTATTATTTGTCAGTTTCGCTAATTAATACAAGAATAGATTGTTTATATGGAATTCCACAATCTCGGCTCCCGGTAGCCCCTGTAGCTGCGACTGCCAGTGTCACAGTTCCACGCGCCGGATCGCGTCTTATCCGCTCAGGATCTGCGACGACTTAAACTTTCACGGTTGAGAGCTTGCGGTCTGGTGTCAGAACTGCAGTATGATATTATTATCACTCTACGTGTGTGAGAGACAGAGCAAGAGATGATAAGCTGTTTGTAACTTCAACAGATAGGCTCAACAGAGCGCATTGCTTCTATGGTAAACACGAAATATCACACTAACCTCACATAAACATGCCATTCTCTGGATTCTGTTAATACTCTTTCCAACTACACAACTTTAGTTATTTATATCTTCATTTTCCTTTAGTACCTAAGAATACCCGAATTATGTAAATCAAACTTGAACATAACTTTCCTTCTTTAAAAAAAAAAAATAACTTAGTCTACAACCCGAAGGTTGGTTGGATCCTCCCGAAGGAGTCATACTAAGTGTCAGAGGTAGGACGGCCAGTTCCTTTCCTCTGGGACCTGCAGTTTAACGTGGAATTCGAACCATGGAGCGACCTGGCCTTGCTCATATGAACAAAAAACTGCTGATCACAGTGGGATTCGGAACACGGACATCGAATTTAGTAGGCGATCGCCATACCCACTGAGTTACCAGAACGCTTTACATTAATGATTAGGACTCCAATAAATTTTGATGATTACTTTGCACCGTACAACGATAATACACTCCAAAACTCAGACAGACACTAAGTCTGTCCAGTGTCCTTACTAGTACTTGATCTTAAGTACAATATTCCCTGTTCCCCGAAAATACCTAGTTCTCACGTAGCTTTATTCAAATTTAATTAATTTTTTAGTTATTTTGGATTACATTACTTTGCCGTGGTCTAGGATAGCAGAATATTTCCTCATACATTAGAATGCATAATTTTCACATAGCTCTATCAACATTTGGTTAATTATTTTAATAAATAACGCCAAAGCAATTGAATATTTGTGCATTTAATGACCTATCGAACGCGTTTCACTCCTTTTGCAGAAGCATCTTCACACACACATCTTACAATATCGTTATGTTTAAATTGTAACCTACTTACATTTTTCGGTCTATTACATTTATTTATGCTCCACTTTCAGGAGCAGCGATTTTGCTTTCTTTGTGTGAGGTGATTCATTTTCCAGATGGTTATTTCACTAGAGATTATGCACTAACATTCAATTGCTTTGGCGTTATTTATTTATCAATATTATCAGCAATTGAGTAAAATGATCCACGACGTTCAGATATTTGGTTACTTACATTACGTTCTCCGTATGCTAGGATAAAAGTTATGTAAAATATTTCCTATTCGCATTACAATACCGAATTTTCACCTAACATTATCAACCTTTGATTAGTTTTTTTCTGTATTACATTAAGTTCTCTACAGGTTAGGATATTATTTATGTAGGATATTTGCTCATCGTATTTAAAATGCCTAATTTTCGTGTAGCGTTATGAATATTTGGTTAGATAATTTCTTAATTTTTCTAAATTACATTTCGTTAAGAAAAACGGAAAACGAAAATCGAATCTTTCTGATAGCTGGAAAAACGAAACTTCTAACGTGACATTTAGGATTTTTTCCGTTTTCGGGATACGTACCTGGCTGACCGATCTTCGCTCGGCATCTTTCGATTTCTGTTCAATATCCAAGATTTCGAATAAAGTTTTATTAAAGTAAAAGGCTTGAAGGCTTCCTAGGCGTTTTGAGGTGCACAGTTAACCAAAGAGAAGCTTAACTAACATGAGTAGGCTTACTGGTACCTGAACCTTCTACGTTGTGAGGTTAGAGCCGTTTTAGAGAAACCAAATACAAAAATTGCTCGTTTTTTTAAAAGAAATCGTGTTGAAAACTTAAAAAGCAAAACGTTATCTACATATGAAGTTTCATAAAAATCGCTATATCCATTTGCGAGACCGCCTCATAAATTGCTTTCAAAGAAAAATGCTATTATTATGTTAAATATAAATCTTAATTCCAGTCAGGGATTAATTAATGGTGCGACATTTGTGGTAATTCAGGGGATTCTACGATAACCCTTGATGATGGATTCTTATGTAACTCGACGAGAAAAATTGAAAGTAAAATTTTTATATATATATATATATTCCACTTAGTTCTCGAGATATTATTTCTCAAAAGTGAAGAGGTTAGGATTAGATCCGGCATGGATCAGAAAAAATATTCCATCAAAACGACTATGTCTATACGGTGGAAATGTAGTTTCAATGTTTTATTTTATTACTAGTGGTTGTTGTTACGTTGAAATACGGTCTGGACCAGAAGAAACGTCGCCAAAAGCACAAGGAACTATACCTATTACTGATTGCACTTTATTATCATCAAACTGTACTCATAATCTTATACATTGAACAGAAATCGAAAGATGCCGAGCGAAGTTGGTCACCCAGGTACTTTTTAAATGTTTTATAATTATGGAGGTAGAATTTAACGACAAATTAACAATCACATTTTACGGTCAAAAAGTAAACGATGATTACTTTATAACTGGTACCGGTAATATTATTTTCAAAGACGTTTCCGTAAAGTATCGCCTCTGACAAAAACAATGATAAATTTAAATTATCTTCCTTTTTAAATATTTTACAATTAAACTTGTAGTGTTAATATTTCCACGAGGCAGTCAGTATACAAGAACTGTTCGTTCAAATATTCTTTGAAATCAAAGAGAATCTATTTGTAGGCTTTCTGGTACCTGAATTGTCTACGAGATGGCGGTAGTGCCGTTTTCGAGATACCGAGTGAAAAAATTGCTCGTATTTTGTAAACTCGCTTTTTTTGTAGGGAAGACAACTATTTAGGTAATCTTAAAAAACAAAATGTTATCTAAATATCAAATTTCATCCAAATCGTTATAGCCGTTTCTGAGATTCGAAATATATATATACATATATGTATATATATATATATATAATCTACATAGAAGATTAAGTATATAAGATAAGTGCAACTCTAAAATAAAACAGATTCATCCACACACACGCATGTACACCCAGCGGGCCAGTGCTAACTTGTTTGTATTATTATTTGTATTTATTTGAAGAAATTACAAATACTGAGTTAGTTCAGGTGATTGGATAACAATATGAATTAATTAATCAACACCGTCGCATCGTTTACACATAGTGACGTCACCTAATTGGACGGACTAACTGTAATTAATTACCACAGCTGTCACGCATTCCTTCCAACTTTTTTCCGCCGATTTACTGCGCTGTGATCGTTAATTGGAGATTTAATTGCCACCAACTCGACGCGTTTACAATTAAATTAATTTGGTTGAGTTTTACAAACGTTTATCCATATTTAATTTCTACAAATTGATATTCTTTTTCTGCACAAAAAATCATCGTATGGTATTGATTAATCATGAACAAAGATGGCCGTGGAAGTCTGAGGAATCGTATGGTATTGTTGGCAGGAAGATCTTGGGAGCATTGTTCAACGGCCAGGTGGCAGAGTTCTCGATTCAACGCGCAGTGCGCCCCTTGTGGTGGCTAACTGAACTAACCAGCTAATCCTAAGGGGCCATCCATAAATTACATCACACCTAGAGGGGGGGGGGGGGAGGGGGTCAACAAGTGTGGCATCGTGTGACAAGGGGGAGGGGTCATAAACTTTGTGACATCACATGCATAATTTGGATCACTTTTTGGCTCGTGGCGGAAGATGAAGATGATGTTGACACATCTAATGTTCCCAACACTATCGAAATCAAGAATGAAGTGACTATTATGCCAATATAAACAGTATCAAGGAATGGGTTTAAAATCCATGGACACGTGATGACTTAATTTTGTATCATTAATTCGATGTTTATGGTTTTTTTTTTTTACAAAATATTTTCTTAAATATTTGATTTATTATTCATATGATTTTTTTAACTAGAAATACATAAATCATTTTGGAACTGCTGTTTTAATTTATAAATTTAAAATTGCAAAATATGTGACGTCACACCAGGGGATGGGGGGTCACACAAATATGACAACCTGTTACATGGGGGGGAGGGGTCCAAAAATCATTAAATTCTTGTGACGTAATTTGTGGATGGCCCCTAACTGGTGTAGGGAACCTATAGTTTAACGTGGAATCCGCACCACACATTACACAGGAAGTTGTGCCAGAGGTGAAAGTCGGAATAAGGGCCTACGAGAAACCCAGCCGAAACCGAGATACGAACCGGGGACATTTAGATCTGCAGTTAATCGCCTTAACTATTGAGCCTGCAAACCGTTCTTGTTCTATTAATACTGCTGATACACTTCAATCTTTATCTTGATCAAAACTATTCACCGTTTCCAAATGGGGCTTCGGAGAGACTTCCAACAAGAGTTGAAAAAAAAAAAAAAAAAAAAAAAAAAAAACGGTTTTTTTTCTGAATTGAAAAAAAAACATGAAAAAAACTGAAAAAAAGTTTTTTTCTGGGACATGTTTTTATTCATAACTTCTAAATTTAAAAATTTTATAGACATTTATCGTTTAATATCACTGTTTTAGAGTTTATACTAAGTACTTATCTTAATTTTTAAATCTACTATATTTTTCTGGTTCAGTAGAAAAAAAATTACAAAAATATTGGCAACATTGACTGAAGTTTTGTTTTACGAAAGGGGACTTCCCGAAAAGGCTAGGTTGTGTGAGAAGGAATCCCCGTTCCCCGTTGTTTGAATTGATACTCGTTATTTGAACTAGTGCTGCCAACCCTACGAATTAACCTGTAGACCTACGGATCGTTTCAAAAAATTTGGAATTTTCAATTTATCTAAGGTTTTTTTGCTTCTTTTTATTACTTATTGTGCTTTCCTTATATTCGTATACTTGTTAGTGATACTGAGTCATTAAATTGTCAGTAATTATGAACCGTTTCCTTGCAACCGTTGGCGTAAACCAACGATTGAAAAAGAAATAAAGCTCCTATTTTGTATGATAATAGATTTAAATTCAAACTTAAAAGACCATAATACAGAATTATCAGCGCAGTCTTTATGCATAGTGCGTACTTTGCTCACAATTTAAAATTGATATCTCAAAATCTTTTGCGTACAATACAAGAACAACCAGCAAAAGAAAATGTAACTATTTCTGAAGTTATGGATCTAGAGGAGGCAGAAGAAGAAACAGAAAATTCCGACACAGTGTTGGTTGTGCTGATACTAGTGAATGTAGTATCGACATAGAGGATGAATAAAAAATAATGTTACCTATATAGATACATTTATGAATCATTATGTAAGACATTATATGATTTAGTAAGATTTAAAACACACATGTAAAATGTAAGTTCCATAAATAAAACTATAATTTATCAAATATATTGTTTTCTGAAATAAAAACAAATTTAGAAAAATAAAACAAGGGTGCTAGGTTTTTTTCATATTTTTTTCACACATCTGAAAAAAAAATTTTTTTTCAATTTGTAACACTACTTCCAACCCAAATTTGGGTGTCAAATACAGGAGTTGGAGCGGGTGCGAAGAAGGTTTGTTAGAATTGTCTCGGAAATTACCACAGGGCGCAATCAGTAGCCGTTATGATAAAAGATGCATTGGAAAACAGGAGGAGGGTGAAGAAAGTCATGGGAGTGTATAAGGCGTATATTGGTGATGAGGCTTAGGAATATTAAAAGTAATGCATGGAAGATAAGAGATGATCATGGCCACAAGCCGGCACTCGATTTCAAGGACAGGGGTGTGGAATGATTTTGTATCGTAGGCAAAGGGATCAAGGGTTGGAATAAGTTTCCGAGAGAATTAATGAATAATTTGCCAAAAGCGTTGAAAGAATTTAAAGTTGAAATGTGGAGAGGGCAAAAGTATGTGGGTACAGGAAAGGTAGAAAATTGGTGTGTGGGGAAATTGTCACAGGAGCGTGGGCTGCATCGTAATTAAATTAAATTAAACGTCAGCCTCTCCTTCACGTGGTTACACGGACGAGGCTCTGGCGAATGAAAGATTCCCGGTATAAGGAGTCACCCACTGCTTGCCAACGGCCTCCGAAAGGAGGGTGGAAGAGCGGGGAATGGTCCAGAGCACCCCATTGCTCTTGGGGTTGGAAATGGCGGGTGAAACAGAAATGATCAATGGCATGGGTACACAGAAGACAGCGGGAAGCCACTGAACTAAAGGCCCAAAGGATTTTTCGAAGCCATGTAATCCTACAAGATTACATGTAGAATATTGTCTTTTTCAAAAGTACCGTTAGTTGTATGCCCACAGCTAAACTTTCCAAGTTTAACTTTCACACCCCTTTATTCAACAGCTTCTCAGATATTAAAAATTATCGAAGACATGTTTTACATAGTCGTAACGCCTATAAAAATAACCTTTTCACTTGAGGTGCAACTAGCGCCATAACTTTAGCAGCTTCGTTCGAGCTGGTTCGTAACAAGACGCCATCCTATTCACGCCTCTCCCTGTCCAGTAATGATCACGCGTATCGTCACCTTGCTCTCGTGGTTTGCTGCGCCAAGTTTATTCTTTGTTGCCAAAGATGCTCCCAAAAAATCAATTAATATATATGATATTCACAAATTATGGTGTATATAAGTAACCAAATTTCTATGTTTATACGTATTTAAAGCTTGGCGTAACGTGTTGTAAAACGAATTGGGATGTTTTATTGGTTTATTAATTAACAGTTAGTTCTGTTACGGCTTGAAAGTAAAACTATTGTTTTACACCGAATAATAAGATCCGTTATAAATTCAGTCCTGTCGCGAAGCCATGTAAAACGAATTGGTTTTACCTGTTTATTAATGATGCTATTAACAATAAGTGAGGTTATTACGACACTATATTTTGGCTCACCTCATGGAGGCATCGAGACTTCGTATGTTATTATTTTCTTTTGGTCGCCACAGTTGTGTGATGAAAGTACTAAAATGCACTTACAATTCTCAGTGATTTTAAGTATTCACAAGTTCACAGGAATAAGCAATATGCAAATCACACACACATCGGAAGTATGTAGTTGAACACCTTTTATTCCAACAGTTTATGTTTACGCCGACCACCAACTGGAATTAGATATCACTTGTCCGAAGATCACAAGACCTTATGAGTGGAAAGTTTAATCCCTAAATACTCTCCTTCAATTATCAATACCTTAAATGCCTGTATAACAATTAATAGTCCACAAAGCACACAGCTCTCGAGGAACGTCTCTGTGTATTTTCACATCGTCTGCCTCGTCTTACGTTAGCGACGTTAAGCCAATAGTTGTTTCCCGTCACGGAAGCGCGTATTACGTATCCACATGTCCGGACAAGTCTTCAAAACACATCACTTCACTTCTGAGCAACCACCACTTTCCCGCGCTACTGCTATGAGAGCTAACACATGACTGACTGAGAGTCTAGCATTAAGTAGTGCTTCTCGCTCTGTGTCGATCATCCATACATGCACAGATACTCTTTAATTGTGGATCGTTAAGTTATTGTAGTCTCACAATGTGACCTTTACATTCGCTTGAACCTCTTCAAGAATGCGGACACTGTACGACCCTGATAACAATAATTCGAGATTTTAGTAAGAAGATACTGCATAGCACATTTCGCAAAATTTCGGGATGAAGGAAAGCTTCCCCAAAAGTTTCAAAGTTCTTGAACTTCCGCGAACTGAAAACAAAAGATTTCCGTTACAAATAAATGCGTTTTACATTGTACATCGTTTCTCAAAGCGATTATTTATTGAGAGAAAGTGATATGCTGCTAGAAGAATTTTTCAAACGTAGAATACAGAAAGTTACGGTAGGGAATGCAGTATCAAACGAAGTGGAAGTAAAAATGAGAGTGCCACAGGGTAACGAAATGGGATCATTGCTATTCATTATTCTAATGAATAATTGTTTTGATTGTATACTATGTTTTAGATTGTTTACAGATGACAAAATGCTATATAAAGGATCAAAACGGTAGAGGATTGCAAACATCTGCATGGTGATATGGACAGGATATCTAATTGGGTTGGTAAACATGGAATGAAGATAAATGCAAAGAAGAGTCAGCTTATTAGATACACAAATAAAAAACAAAAGGTTAATTATGAATATAAGGTGGGGAAAGAATTGCTTGCTGAAGACTTGAAATGTAAATATCTTGGCATTACATTTGATAACAAAACTTAACTGGACAGGACACATAGGACAGGTGGTAGGAAAAGGTTTCAAAATTCTGCACTTTTTGGAGAGAGTGATGAGGGGATGTACGAGGGAAGTAAAGGAACCTGGTTACAAAACATTTGTCAGACCATTGCTTGAATGTGGTAGTGTAGTATGGGTCCACATTTTGAGTATCAAATACAGGAGTTGGAGAGGGTGAAAAAAGAGCTGCTAAATTTGTTTCTGGAAATTATTGCAGAATGCGATCAGTAACAGATATAATAAGAGAGCTGGAATGGGATTCATTGCCAGAAAGGAGGAAGGTGAAGAGGGTCATGGGAGTGTTCAAGGCGTATATCGGCGATGAGGCATGGAAAGATATTGGTATAACAATTAAAACTAATGTATGGAAGGGAAAAGATGACCATGACCACAAGCTGGCACTCGATTTCAGGCACAAGGGTGTGGGAAGATTCTCTTTTTAAGGTAAGGGTGTCAGGGATTGTAAAAAGTCACCAAGAAAAATGATGAATAATTTACCATAATCGTTGAAATTTGTAGAGGGCAAATGTAGGTGTGTGCACGAAAGGGGGATGATTGGTGTGTAGGGAAATTGCCACCGGAGCGTGCGCTTCACTACAATTTTAATTAAATAAAACCGTATGGTTTACTATGCAACCATTTTTCCTATAATTTTGATTTTCATTTACATATTAAGTTTGCTAATAATATAATATGATGATCCCTAGAATATCATATGAGTAGTCTGTTCTATACGACCAAACTGCAGTAAAAAAATGGAATTTAATAGCAATGGTTACAAAACCAATTCGTGTTAGTAAATATGTTTAAAATTATTCTATTTCCTCTTTAATTTATTGCGTTAAACGTTGCTAACGTTACCCATTTTTACATTAATGTATTTACGTATTTTTGATTATTACTTTATCTGTTTAATGAAACTTAAATCCTGATACATTTTGTTTATTTAAACGTTTTTGTTTCGCAGCATCTCAGGGATATTATTACTTTCCAATTTCGAGACCTCCTTTGGGGAGTACTGTTCGTTTGTAGCAATTTATCTATAGCGTATTGTTCTATGTACCGGTTGGTGATAACACTCCTCAATACGAAATTCCGCAGAATATTGGGACCAGTGTAAAAGCATTTAGCTTTGTAACACAGAAACAGCGAGTGGAATTTTCCAGTTCTATATGGTGATTATCTGATATGAGAAAATACGAGGGAAATTGTTGAAGTGTTTGCTGCACTATCCGAAACACTCATCAACATAGGTCCCATTTCCTTTAAACAACAGTTATACAAGTATACCACTGGCTTTCTCGAAAACGTTTCTAA
This sequence comes from Vandiemenella viatica, assembly GCA_031002005.1. NCBI lineage: Eukaryota > Metazoa > Arthropoda > Insecta > Orthoptera > Morabidae > Vandiemenella > Vandiemenella viatica. The sequence continues at coordinate 14,657,685 of CM061920.1, read as the reverse complement.
TGATTTCTTTTTTTTTTCTTATGGCTTTACGCCTCGTCGACGTCAAGGTCATTGGGGAAAGGAGTGGGGATAAGGAACGGGAAGGAATTCGGCCATGGTCTTTTAAAGGAAGCGTCCCGGCATTCGCCTGGAAAGATATCGGGAAACCATGGAAAAAATCTGGAAAACGGGGATTCGAACCCACGTCCTCCCGAATGCGAGACAAGAACCTTAACCACTCACCCATCACGCTCGACCTCTAATGATTTAAATTAAAATCATATATTAACTGTCTTCGGCACAGAACTCGTTCTGTCATATTAGCATCTTCGAAAAAAAAAACAATTTTCGCCATTTTTTACGTTTTTGTTCTTCAAAATGAAAATCCGACAGCTAGGAAATTATCTAGACACAATCAATTCATAGAGAAATGCAAATACTTGCCCGCAAATAGCTGGTGCTACCATTACGGTGCACAAAACGCAGGACCAAACCTTTTTTGAGATTTTTGTTGTGGTCCTTATAACATGAGTTTTTTATTCATGGTATGTGGGATTTTCTAGATTCAAGAGACTATGTACATCAAAAGTACTCTTACTGCAAGGTGTATATACGTTATAGTCGCAATACAATGTGGAAAAAGATGTCAACACCAAGCTGCCTAAAAGTTTATCAGTAAAACGCAAAGAAAGACGCCAATGATGCTACGCCACAACTAGAGATGCAAGTTAATATCGATATCAATAAACATATAGATTTTTACATCGATGCAAAACAGATATCGACAATCGACATATCGGCAGCATCATATCGATAGTATCGATATTTTCCGATATTTTTATATATTATTTTAGAAATTAGAAATAAGTATGTAAATCAAAATCGAGTAATAATTTTGAGGTAGTTTATTGAAAAAAATAGGTCTGCAAATATTAAGCGTCAACAGATCCTGAAAACGTGGTTCGCTTATCCTTTTCCCATGAAGTCCATTCCTAGTTTGAGCGACAGTGGTTCCTGCCTGTGAGAAAAGGCGTTTAGAAGGTACCGACAAGGTACTTTGATTAAATGATTAAATGCAATTTTGAACATATCTTAATCCAGCTAGTATACCAATCTTGATTGATTTCTCTTTAATTTTCCAGCAAAAAATGTACCATAATCTCCAAATAGTTGGTGTTATTCTGTAAGTAACAATAAAAAAAATGTTTCACACTTTTCAACTCCTCCTTCATAACTTTTGATTTTTTTCATATTTTTCATCAGTTTTTGTTTTGATAGTTTCAGGAAAAGGGACTTTGTATAAAGGCACTAAGTGCTTCACTAAAACTTAAAACTTTGCCTTCAACTGCATTAAAAGTTCTAACATCAACAGTGATAAATTGTATGGGTCAGGCGGTCATATTTTTTACCCTTTAGAATCTTGTAATACGTCCCTGAGAGAAGCAAAAACTAACGAACGGAAACGTAACGCAACATATTAAATAATAAAAGGGTGAACGTAAATGAATGGGGAACTAATAAGGCGCACAGAGTAGAAAAGGCCGTTATCGATCTAAATCAGAGTTTGGAAAAGTTTGTTCCCTTTCACCCAAATATATATATTTACAGTTTTTTTTTGCGAAGGGGTTTTTAGTTTTCGATATTTCTCTGCATCATATCGATATTATCGTATCGATCATATAAAAGTATCGATAAAAATATCGATATTATTGGACTGATATTATCGACATTATTGGTTGACCGATATATCGTTGCAACCCTAGCCACAGCACTGGGTAAGGCAGGTAGAGCGGTACCAGCGTAATATGCTACTTGAATCGCAGAGGTGAACATTATTAGTGTGTAAGTTTGACTACGCTGATCATTCCGATAACTGCGCCGACCAGTCAGGAAACGAAACGTTTGAATAACTGTTGTCAGAATCTAATAGAACGAAAGAGCGATTTGGCCATTTCTGTCACACTGCTCTGCCATGTAGATGGTTTCACTCTTTTCTCTGTCCATAGCTGTCACTGCTGTCTACTATATAATTTCCTAAGGTCACTCATTCACTCACCTCAATAGCTATTGGCTGGAGAACGGTGTCACGTGTCAGCCTTCACTCGCAAATCAGCGACCAGATATACCATTAGAAGAAATTCGTGATTATGTTTGCAATTTAATAGCCAAGCAACTACTACTAAATATTGCCACAACACATTCATTAAGTTTGTTTTTCGTAGCGTTTCATAGTTAAAAGAATACTGATAAATTTTGGGTCTGATAATACGTGGATCTGCTTTTGAGTAACATGTTGCTAATGAAAGCAACTTAATTTTTTTTTATAGTTTTGCGGCTAAAGATACATTGTTACCGAATCAACTATTCCAATAATTCATTTCTTTATAGTTGCTAAATAATATTATAGAATGTGTATTAAGTTCTCTAGCCGTTACAGATACTATGTCAAACGGTTACATTATGGGTGTTGGCCCAGTCTCAATAAAAAAAAACATGATGCTTTCGAAGCAAACAGGATTTTTTTAAATTTTTAAGGATGAATTTAAGGGTCAGATACAAGTCAAGTTTGTATTTAAGCGATTATACCATTGCGCTATCGTCCCTGTTCGTGTTTAATAACTACCTCTATTAATGCTTCTGTGTTCTTCAAGCTTAAGAGATTTTGTTCACCCTGAAACACAGGTCAAGTTTATAGTTGGTCAAATCAAGTCAACCTGTCATAATTTTTCATCATCAAAACCGGAACTAGACTAGATCCGTGACGATACGCAAAAAACTTTCAAGGGCTTACACTAGTCTAATATAAATGTTCTGACTTTAAACTTTTTCGTTTTCGCTGTACTCTCTGTCCATAGATGTGGTTGTTAATAATGAGAGGATGTTTAGCCACATTGTGACATATCCGTCACTACCCGTCGGTACCCCTGGACTATTCTTGGAGGGCCTATCAGGAGAATGTCTACTCGCGGCGGAGGTAGTGTCAGCCTGTGGACCTGTTGCCGTCAGAGGCCGCCGCGATCGATACGCAGCCCACGCCTCATTTCGCCCGCTCGCATAATATTGATATTCGGCGGCGCGCAGCGAGCCGACTATCTCGACATGTCGCCCGCCGGAGCTCCATTACCGACTGCCGGGCGTAGCGGGAGCCCCTTATCACACCCTACACACATGAAATACGGCCGAGCTCCCCGAAACCTACCACGGCTGCACGAAAACGTGACATGCTGCGAGTATGAAGGTCACAGAAAGGTAGTTATTTAAAGGATTAGTCTAAACCAGTAAGCAAACGAAAGGTAGTAAATAATAAATACTAACAAAACGCTACACTGCTCATCGTGTCCGTAATGCTGACGTCACTAGCCCGGTCTAACAACGACCAGCGATGTTATTACAAAATTGAGGCTGCGTGCCTTGTTTTATAACAAATTTACATAGTTAAGCTACTGTGTACAAATGAATTGCTGGAATATTGAAAGAAAAGTATATAGCAGAAATCTGTTTAAATAAACGTATTCACAATTAATTTGTTAAAAAGAAAATCACATGAACTATATGAACATTCGCAAAGATATACACAAACATTCAGGAAAAAACTAATTAAATTCTTCGGCCATATTATCAGAATGAATAACAACGGATTAACCCTAAGAATTATCAACCTAGCCATTTCAATGAAAATAAAAAAACAATTGGATAATTGGAATCGAAAAGGTTCTCCAGGAAATCGATATAACCCACGATTTTTAATTTAATTTAATTGCAGTGGAACGCACGTCCGGTGGCAATTTCCCTGAACACCCATCCACACCTTTTCCTGCAACCACCTACATTTGCCCTCTGCAAATTTTACCTTTAAATTCTTTCAACGTTTTTCGTAAATTATTCATCATTTCCCCTGGTAACTTATTCCAATCCCTGACACCATTACCTAAAAAAGAGAATCTTCCAACACCCTTGTGCCTGAAATCCAGTGCCAGCTTGTGGTCATGATCATCTTTTCCCTTCCATGCACTACTTCTCAACCTACACCAATATCTTTCCACTCCTCATCACCAGTATACGACTTGTACACTCCCATGACCCTCTTCACCCTCCTCCTGTCTTGCAATGAATCCTATTCCAGCTCTTTTATTATATCTGTTACTGATTGCTTTCTGCGATAATTTCCAGAAACAAATCTAGCAGTGCTTTTTTGCTTTCTCTCCAAATTCTGTATTTGATACTCAAAAAGTCGATCCCATACCACACTACCATATTCGAGCAATGGTCTGACCAAAGTTTTGTAACCCAATTCCTTTACTTCCTTCGTATATCCCGTCATCACTCTCTCCAACAAGTGCAGAATTTTGAAACCTTTTCCTACTACCTGTCCAATGTGTCCTGCCCAGATAAGCTTGCCAAGATATTTACATTTCAAGTCTTCAACAAGCAATACTTTCCGCACCTTATAATCATAACCAACCTTCTCTTACTATACAGTTTATGAATTTAAATGAAATGTAGCACTTTGAGAGTTTATGGACGTACGAACGAGTTCGAATAATAATCATCATAAAATCTATGCGTCCGAAGGAAAAAATAGTGGTCGTTTTTCTTCTGTAAAGATACATATAATTCTCTTACTCTTATACATACGGCAGTAATTCAGTTACTTGCCAACAGATGACCAAATTAGCCTTTTATACGCAGTAGCGGTGTGTTTAAACCCTACAAATTTGCGTGGGGAATTTTCCGTCATGCATCTGGTTGCAGTTCATTATTGCAGTACTCTCCATAAGCTCTAGACGTTGTGCCCTTATGAGGGTGTAATGTTGTAGTCTCCAGACGCCTTCTGACCCCGGGGGATGCAACTGGTCACGTGGTAATTTCCGAGTGAGGGGAGCTCGCCAACCCGGAAATTGCACTCGACGCCCGAGGCGGTAAATTAGTTTCGCGGTAGTGGCAGCACGAGTGACCTAATGGCGACCCACTTCCAGCACTTACGACCTTTTTTCTTTTTTAAAAAAGCAAAGTAAAGTAAAAAAGAAGCGCCGTAGAGGAGTGTAAGTAATACGTGTGTTTCTGGATAAGCTTCCACAAAATACGAAAATCTCACTGGAGTTGTTCCAGTTTTTCTTTTACCATAAATTCTATTACCACCTGATCCATGAAACATTGAGTTTTACTTTAATAACATTTAAAGTTTACTGCTTTAATTAAAGATTTTAGTCTTAGGATAAACTGCAAACATTATTTTTAAATCCCTGCGTATATCTTTCAAGGCAATTACACCTTAGTTTATCATCATCATTATAAATCATTATAAATCTTCTAAAATCATATTTTAAAATTAAAAACTATTTATTTATTACTTTTGCATTTCTCGTCAATAATCAGAAATATCTACTTTCGGTTCAATTACTTTGCACAAGGGACAAGGGCCTCGCGAAAATCTGCCACCTTCAGCCTCGCAATAGATAAGGCCGCCACTGCGTGAGCCCGAAGGGACAGCTACCGCACACACAGAGAAGCAACTCTACATTAATACTAAAAAATGCCAAATCATGCTTGAAAGTAAAAAAACAACACCATTTAGCTCTGAATATACAGTTAATGGCACTGTCCTTGGAACGGTAGATTCCGCTAAATAACTAGGGGTAACAATTCGTAATAATTTGTTGTGCAAATAACATGATGAGAAGGTAATTGGAAAATGAAATCATATGCTTCGATTTTTAGGTCTTAATTTAAAACAATGTGCTCCGATAGTTAAATCGATTACATACGAAGCTCTCGTGCGTCCTCACTTAGAATATTGTTGTTCTGTATGGGGTCCCTATCAAAAGGAGTCAATGGATGCACTGGAGAAGGTCCAAAGAAGAGTTCCAGCAGTTTTTTACCGAGAGTGGCGGGTGAACAGTTAACGTTCTGGCCTCGCATTCGGGAGGACGCGGGTTCGAATCCCCGTCCGGACATCCAGATTTGTGTTTTGCATGGATTCCCCAAATCACTCCAGGTGAATGCCGGGATGCTTCCTTCATAAAATGGCCATGGCCGAATTCCTTCCCGTTCCTTGTCCCCAGTCCCATGCCGCCTCTAATGACCTTAGCCGTCGACGAGGCGTAAAGCTACAGGTAAAAAAAAAAATTAAAAATCCAGCTGTTTTATCATATCTGTTACTGATTGCGTTCTCCGGTAATTTCCGGAGATAAATCTAGCAGGCCTTATTTGCATTACCTCCAACTCCTGTATTTGATACCAAAAATGTGGGTCCCATACTAAACTACCATATTCAAGCAATAGTCTGACCAACGTTTTGTAACCTAATTCCTTTACCTCTCTAGTACACCCCCTCATCACTCCCTTCAACAAGTGAAGGATTTTGAAACCTTTTTCCTACTCCCTGTCCAATGTGTCCTGCCCAGTTCAGTTTATTATCAAATGTTATATCGAGATATTTACATTTGTTGACGCGCTGTTCTTGTGGAATGAATCAACTTCGTTAACTCTGTTTAGAAGACGTTCCCAGTGTATTGTTTCCTTCTGCTCCTTAGCTCCTTGTTCTCTCCCACACGCATAGAGTGCTCCGCCCGAGACGAGGATAAAGGACTCTCCTGAGCTGTTAGATTCATCTTGTTAGAGGGAACTTCGCTTTGCGAGTATCGGCAACTTCTGTTGGAGGCTCACATTCAGAAAGCTAACTGTAGGATCCAGAGACGTACCTGGTAACTGTTCAGTCTGCCAGTAAAGGCCCCTGCCAGGCAGACCTCACACACAACGCGCCTGCACGCCGGGATACATATACGACTCCAAACAGGCGCAGAGACATCAAAACAAACCAGGAAAACAAATAGAATCATCTAGAAGCTAAGTGGGACTATTTCTTACAGAGGTCGCCGTACTACCACACAACGGAATTCCTGCGCCAGGCCGCCTATATAAGCGTAGCCGGCCGCTCCACCGCCAGTTCCGGCCTGACCGCGGAACCAGCTTCAACTACAGAAGACCACCGGAAGTTCGCGAGAAGTAGAAGCCGTCTCTCTCTACCCCGGATCAGGACCAGGCTAAATTTCTCGACGGTCATCCGCTAACTGTACCACATTTGTTATTGTTTATCAGTGTTTTGTGTACATAGTGATAAACCTCAAGGAACCATTAAGTGTAGTTCACTTCAGTGGCGAAAAGGTTGGGATAAGAACTCTCGACCATCATGGCTACGCCAGCAGCACCTACGGAATGGCAACAGTTCCTCCAAGGACTTCTACATCAGTTCTTCGAATCTCAGAGACAACTGATTGCGGAAGTCAGGAATCTCCGCCAACCCACGGCCCCGCCTCCGTTCCCAGCATTCAACGACGACGTCGAAGAATGGGAGACCTACGAGAAGCGCATAAAACAACACTTCGCAATTCATCACATATCCAAAGAAGAAGACCAGCGTGCATATTTCCTTTCCTGGAACCAATCGAAGATGTATGTCTTGCTCACCAAACTTCAGCCACAAGACCCCGACACCCTCACCTTCACGACCATCTGTACGACACTGAATGCATACTACAGACGCCGGTACCATGTCGTCGCGGCCCGCGTCGAATTCTATCAATGCCGGAAGAAGCCCGATCAGACGTATCGCCAGTGGGCGGCCGAACTCCAAGGCCTTAGCAGAAAATGTAAGTTTCAAACTCGTTGTTCCCACGAATCCTACGCCGACGACATGGTGCGTGATCACATCATACAGGCTGCACCAGATGCCGCACTCCGGCATGACGCCCTCAAGTTAGAGGACCCATCCCTGGAGCAGGTCATCGAACTTGCCTACAAATTCGAAATATCTACGGCCGCAGATCGCCGCCTGGAGTCCTGGGCGGATGTGGCCGCAATCCGAACCGACGTAGAGGACACACAGGACGTCGCCGCCATCCAGAGCTCCCAGTCGCGCTCCTCCCGACACCACAACCGGGGACCGCTTCCTCAGAAGGACATCGAACCGGCCCGTTCCGGCAGGGGCACCAAGTCTCGGCAGCAGCAGCGGATCCCGCAGCGCCGACGCCGCAGCCCGCTCCGCCTACCCTCCTGCCCCGCCTGTTATTCAGCACATGAGAGGGAAAATTGTCCGGATCGTTGGGCTGAATGCTCACGTTGCGGCAAGGAAGGACACCTGGCGTCCGTCTGCCGCACCAACACCACCAATGCCAATCCCGGCTCTCGCCGCCCAGGGTCTTACCAAGACAGGTTGAGCGGCGCACCTATGGATATCAATCAGGTAGACACTTCCACAGCATCCAAACTTTTTATTGACGTTACGGTCAATGGCAAGCCCCTGCGCCTACAAGTCGACACAGGAGCAGCAGTCTCATTGCTTAATTATACTACTTATGTGCATATTGGCTCGCCCCCCCTCTCGCCGGCCCCCAAGCGCCTCCTGACATACAACAAACAGGAAATAGCACTCCTGGGACAATTCACAGCAAACGTCAATAAGTCTGTACATCGTTCAGTCCCCTTTTTAGTAGTTAACAGTTCTCTCACAGCAGACTTATTTGGACTGGACGCTTTCCGCTTATTCGGATTTTCAATTGAGGATAACATACACCTCGTATCTCAGCATGTTCCTTTTCCTGAAGTGGACGCCCTTTGCACCGAGTTTCAGGACCTGTTCTCACCAGGCGTCGGCTGTGCAAAGGACTTCGAAGCATCACTCCAACTCCGGCCGGACGTACGGCCTCGATACTTCCGGGCACGCCAGGTACCCGTAGCGCTTCAACAACCACTTCAGGAAGAACTTCAACGTCTCCAAGACGAAGGGATCCTCCAGCCGGTGCGGTTCAGCCCCTGGGCCACGCCGTTGGTCATAGTTCAGAAGCCAGGACGCCGCTTACGTCTCTGTGGTGACTTTAAGACCACCGTCAACCCGCATCTGCTGGTAGACGACTATCCACTTCCGAGACCGGACGACCTCTTCCGTAAACTAGCAGGAGGTACCTACTTTACAAAAATTGACCTGGCAGAAGCATACCTTCAAATCCCTTTGGATATCCAGTCCCGACAATACACAGTCATCAACACTCCCTCTGGCCTCTTCCAACTCAACCGGCTCATGTTCGGCTTGGCCAGTGCTCCAGCGATTTTTCAACGGTATCTCGAACAACTTCTCCAGGATATTCCGGGATGCATCAACTATCTCGACGACATAGTCGTCACGGGACCCTCCGCTGCCGAACACATGACCAACCTCCGCCTACTCTTCCTCCGCCTCCGGGCAGCAGGATTGAAATGCAACCTTTCCAAGTGTCAATTTTTTCAACAATCCATTTCCTACCTGGGTCACATCATCGCTCAGGATGGCATTTCCCCAAGCATTTTCCTATGTGGACGCTATTTCCAACTTACCTCGGCCTCAGGATCTACATCAGTTGAAATCTTTTTTAGGCAAGATTTCATACTACAGAAAATTTATACCCTCAGCAGCACAAGTGGCAGCACCCCTGTACCACCTCTGTCGCAAGAATGTCCTATTCCGTTGGACCCCAGCTTGCGAGACCGCATTCCACACCCTTAAACAGCAGCTCAAGTCCGCAGCATGCCTCATGCCATACACTCCAAACCTCCCCTTGATACTTGCCACAGATGCATCCGATTACGGTGTGGGGGCAGTTCTCTCTCATAAATTACCAGATGGCACGGAACGCCCCGTAGCTTACATCTCCAAAGCCCTATCGGCTGCTCAGCTTAAATATTCTCAAATCGAGAAAGAGGCGCTAGCTATTGTTTTTGCCTGCTCCAAATTCTATTCCCTTTTATATGGGATTTCTTTTAATCTCATTACCGACCACAAGCCACTCCTATCACTATTTGATCCGTCCACACGTCTGCCTACCAAAACATCCCACCGCATCCAGCGTTGGGCACTATTCCTGTCCCAGTTCAGATATACCATGCATTTCCGTACCACCTCCAGGCATGCAAATGCAGACGCCTTATCCAGACTACCGCAGGGACCAGACCTTGCCTTCGACAAGTCGGAACTTCTGGTGTTCCAGATCGACGATGACATACAAGAAGCACTGAAGACATTTCCAGTCACGGCCTCAAAAGTCGCGGCAGCCACAGGGGAGGACCCCCTCCTCCGTGTCATCCGACACCACATCCAACACGGGTGGCAAACACGTTCCCCTCCACGCCATCATCAAGACCTCAAGTTCTACTACTCCATCCGCCACCAGCTCTCAGTAGTAGAGGGAGTGCTCCTCCGCACAGAACCAAATTCCACCCCGAGGGTCGTCGTTCCGAGATCCCTACAACCGACAATCCTCCAAACTCTCCACCAAGGACACTGGGGAATTGCCCGCACCAAATCCCTTGCCAGACGCCATGTATTCTGGATCGGCCTTACCACGGATGTCACGAAGATGGTGCGGCGCTGTACCATCTGTGCCCAACAACTGCCCCGCCCCCCTCAAAAGTTCCTTTCCTGGCCGGCACCGTCCGGACCCTGGGAACGCATTCACCTCGACTTCGCTGGCCCATTCCTAGGCCACCAGTGGCTCCTAGTGACGGATGCCTTTTCCCACTTCCCATATGTCGTCCGTTGCTCCACAATCACCACAGAGGTCACCATTTCAGCCCTCACGAAGATCTTTTCCATCGAAGGATTACCATACGCTATCGTCACAGATAACGGACCGCAATTTCGAAGTCGGGAATTCCTATCCTTCTGTACCGCCAACAATATCCGACACCTCCTCACCCCGCCCTTCCACCCCCAATCTAACGGGGAGGCGGAACGGCTAGTCAGAACATTCAAAACCCAAATGACCAAATACACCACAAGTCACAAACTCGAAGAGGCATTGACACTCTTCCTCAGTTCCTATCGAACCACTCCAGTGGGGGCCAAAAGCCCGGCGGAATTGCTGCATGGCCGCCAACCTCGCACTCTCCTCCATCTCCTCTTACCCCCGCCCAAAGTACAGGTACCTTCGGGCCCATTCCGTTTCACCCCGGGCTCCCTAGTCTGGGCCCGCGGGTTTGGCTCCCGGGCCGGTTGGCTTCCGGGGGTCATTCAGCGGCCCCGGGGCCACCAACTGTTCGACGTCAGCCTGGATGGCCAGATAGTGCGACGCCATCGAAACCAACTACGTCCCCGCTACCCCACGGCACCGTCCTCTTCCACCACGGCACGGCCATCCACTTCTTCCTCTCCTTCCCTGCCACCTCCACCACTCCTGCCGTCTAACCGTTGCTCAGGGACAGTTACAGCGCCACCAACGACGCCACAACCTGTCGGTCGCTCCGACACCCTTCAGCCGCAGCCTCTCGACCACCTGCGGGGACCATCTTCAGCGCCCCCCGTACAGCCCCCGGCCATCGACGCCGACGAACCGATGCCGTTAGCTCCACAAGTACCTCCACCACAACCTGCACCACGACGCAGGTCGGCACGCATCGCCAGGGGAACAGCTCCGTACTCCCCTGGAGGTAGCCTTCATAGTCTGCTCCAGGGCGCCGCGCCGCGGCAGACGACCTCGCAGACGTCGCAGACATCGCTTCCCCCCCCCCCCCCGGGAGGGAGGTATGTTCAGTCTGCCAGTAAAGGCCCCTGCCAGGCAGACCTCACACACAACGCGCCTGCACGCCGGGATACATATACGACTCCAAACAGGTGCAGAGACATCAAAACAAACCAGGAAAACAAATAGAATCATCTAGAAGCTAAGTGGGACTATTTCTTACAGAGGTCGCCGTACTACCACACAACGGAATTCCTGCGCCAGGCCGCCTATATAAGCGTAGCCGGCCGCTCCACCGCCAGTTCCGGCCTGACCGCGGAACCAGCTTCAACTACAGAAGACCACCGGAAGTTCGCGAGAAGTAGAAGCCGTCTCTCTCTACCCCGGATCAGGACCAGGCTAAATTTCTCGACGGTCATCCGCTAACTGTACCACATTTGTTATTGTTTATCAGTGTTTTGTGTACATAGTAATAAACCTCAAGGAACCATTAAGTGTAGTTCATTTCAGTAACTATCTCGTTGTTTGGATTATTCAAGTTACATAACAACAAAGTTTTTCTTGGAGAGAGAATTAGTTTAATGTTCTCTGGTGACTAGCCGAGTGAACAACGTGTTTACACACGACATTTCGGCGATCGGAAACTCCGTCGCCATCTTAATATTCAAGTTATTGCGTGAAAACAGAAAGCTCTGATTTCAAGGATCTATCTCAAAAACTTACCACTGTAAACTATGCCAACAGCGAATAACTTTCGTGTGTATACCGTTACTGTATTGAAACTGTCTCTCTTTTTTCTTTTTTTTCCTAATCGCCCAGAAACTATTCAAGACATTTTTGTGGAGTTTTCAATCTGATGGTCACAATTAAAATCTGAGATATGTCCACGTCACTGTCACCGAAGCGCGAGATTAAAACCTGTTTTCAACTTTGACCTTTTTTACTTATTATCTGGCGTAGGTTGAAAACCATTGATCTGGTAATGACGTGAGGTGTTTTTCCAGAATTCCGAATTCCCCCTCTCCCCTCTGGTGAGACTTCGTGAGATCTGGTCGGACCGCCCTCCCCCCTCTCTAAAATGACTTTTAAAGTCGACTTTTACGTCATATGTACACCTTTTTTTAGCTCTACCATCCTACAAAAATTTCAAATTCTCACGTGAGATTTCCGTTGACCCCCTCTCCCCCATCGTGAGGTTTCGTGAGATTTTGCCGGACCCTCCCCCCTCCCCTCTCCCCCTCTCTTCCACCTATTTCACCTCACGTCATTTATGTACGCCCCCCTTTTCACAGTTTAAAACATTTGTCTTTCATTTAATACTACTCTCAAACACCTCCATAAATGACGGGTTGATAGCAATGTTCTGGCAAGTCATGTTTTCTTAGTAGCTTAGTAGAATTGTTATTAAATAAATCTCAATGTAATTCTTCATACCCTGCGCTGCCATCCCGGTCCAGATTGCATTTCAACCCAACCACAACTCCGCTAAAGTGGCCGCTAGAAAATGAGTCTTTCAATCACAAGCGAATTAATACATTCACTGTGTCGCATGTTAGTGGCAGTAATGCATCGCGATGTAAGCTTGATAAGAAATATTCACCGGTTCTTTCAACTTTATTTTTTGATAACCGTGATCGAGACCGTTATTACAACGTTTGAATGGCCGAACAGGTACTTGCGGCTGAAACAATGACCTCAGTAATACGGCGTCCGTGAGTGCAAAGGAAAACAAACAAAAAACAAAATCTTAACAACTCACGTTACGCCACGTAATATTAGTTTTAACTGTAGTCTAGGCTGCAAAGATCGCAATCAGTGTGGAACTACTTTCGTTCAAATGAAGTAATGATCTCATTAACTGAACACTTATGAAAACTATTTATTTTTTTGAAAAAAATATATTACTAATGCCTTCTGACATAACGCCAAATGCCAGGAATAAACGGGTCATAAAGAAATACTACTAAAGAGATAAATATCCAAATAATAAGTGGAGAACTTACAATAGTTTATCTGTGTATTAACATTATAAATCTCAAATTCCACGTGGACAGGGCCACAGCTATTTCTAGACAACACAGTAGATTTTTCCGCTATTTCAGCTGTGTGATTTTCGTGGTTGGCAACACTGCAGGTCGTGTGCAGTGTGTGGCCCGCCTTGTCCTCTGGTTCGCCGCGCCAATATTGTCTGGGCGCCCCGCCTGGAACCAGCTGTGTGTACACGGTCGCCAGCACGTCTGGCGAGCCACAGAAAACACTTTGCCGCTGTGGTAGCTACTAGCAGAGCTACCCGACGTTTCCCGGGTGCTGGGTATGAATGATCTGATGTCTGATCAGATTGTTGTAAACATTTTCCTTAACATAATAAAATAATCCCCTCGCCCTTGGCAGCATACTTAACGCAGTTTTTTTTTTCTGATTATGTGGCTTCCTTTGGGTTGCTGATGATATTATTTTTATTTTAACCAAATATAGACAGTAGTTTTCCTTTTGTTTTAAACTATACGCTTGAATAGTTTCATTAAGATCAACGAACTATGGGATTTCGTGCCACCACACCAGCATTAAAATAATTTTTAAATTTCAAAGTTCGAATTTCTTGGTACTAACAGAGCCCGTCCATCGCCAATAATCAGGAAATTTTATGAGTTTTCATGTTTTCTCCATCAAGTATGGTCGATATCCCTACTGTTTTCGACATATTTGCAGAAACTGAACCACTGAACGTATAAATTTTCCTTAAGGAAAATGAGGGGAAGAATTTTGTAAACCAAATGTAGAACTTCATCCCCCTCCCCACGTAGCCCTCCAGCCAACCCCTTCCCCCCGCCCTATTTTTTAGACCCACCCGCGTAGTTTATGGACGCTCCCTTTATTGCTCGTGGGAACAGTTAGTTAAGAAACTACTCGCTTCTGTCCCCGATTTCTCTTATCTTAGTTTCTCGGTCATTCCCGGATACGAGTGTTGCAGGTAACAAAATGTGTTTGAAATCACATTTCATCCTGAAATAAATCTGTCGTCAACTTCCTAATTAGGTTCTCATGAGAGCAACACGTACGGTGTTCCAGGTCATTGCAACATCACACTGCGCTTTCCCGCCAGCTATTATCTACCATGAGGCGAGTAGCTCTTTTTTATTTAACTGCGCTCCACATCGATTAAGCAAGTACAGCTTTCACTGTACTCATGTTATCGAGTGTTCTGCTATCACCCTGAAATAAATTTAGAGGAGAGCACTGTTTTTACGGACATGCTATGCTTACAGCCATTCCTTTTTGTTAGCACCGACATATAGAGGAGTTTACGCTTTGACTGGAATAAACTTATGACACTATTTAGATCTTGGCTCTGCATTTCATATCGTTGTTTGCTCCGACTTGGTCGTACAATGTATTTTATGTAAATTAGAGCGGGACGTAGTGGTGCTCACTGCGAGAGCTGGGGATTGCAGTTTCGATTAAGGGCGCGACAAATGGAGTTACCGAAATGGGGTTTGCTGTGCGCTCCGGAGCAGACATAGCTGTCGGGGCTTCATTTACGTAGTTAATGGTCGCCATCGACCCGGCTGCGGAGCTGGAAAACCAGCAACACTCCACACCCTGGAGTCACAGCACTTTTTGCTTTGGTTAGGGGCTTACACATCGTTGCTGTCAATGTCATTAGAGGCGGTAGTGGATTAGGGACAAGCAATGAGAAGGAAATTGGCCATGGCCTTTTCAAGGAAGCATTCCAGCAATCGCCCTGAGTGATATCGCGAAATTATGGAATGTAGTGGAACTCTACGGTGGGTGTGGTGCAGGGTTTGAGTCCCGCAGATGCCACCAGAGTTCGTTTGGGTGGCCGAGTGGTTATATGAGACTGGAGGTTTTCTCGGCGTTGCAAATGAATAAAATTTTCTCGGGTATCTAGCATAGTCCGTTGATCAAACACGACGTTTCGGTGGCATGCTTATGCGGCTGTTTAACCTACCGCCAGCAGTCACTTGAGAATGGCAGCAGAGAGTGTGACCGCTGAAACGTCGTGATTAATCGATGGATGCTAATTACCCGAGAAAATTTTATTCGCTCGAATGCATATTGATTGATTTTCTATTGGTCGTGGTTAACTAACCTGTCCGATAGTGAAATCTTCCTGATGTTTCTTTTTTTTTTCTTATCAGGATGACGATGTTCTGTTGTTGACACAGGTAATTGTTTGATGACGCAGTATTACCAAACTGCGTAGACGACTACCTTGCTGTAGGCAACTAAAGTCTGTAAAAGATATTATATTTCGATAAAAGACTGCGTCGCGTTCTTCGTGGCCTGTGTGTTATTGGCCTGGTAAGGATTTTAGAAGGTTTTGCGTAATGAAGCAGAAGCTACAAGCAAATTTCCGGTTTATTGCAGTTTATTTTTCACTGACAAACACAGAACGTAGCTTCAAGGTCAATACCAAAAGTAGTAGGACTGATTTTATATATAAAATATTGAATATATGCTTACAATTCCTTAATCCTCTTCGAAATAGCACCCTTGGGCAGCTACACGCTTATAATTACGCTGCTGCCATTGGCCTTTCGCCTTCTGGAAGTCAGATTCGGGGACACTGCTGAGAGCCCTCGTCGATGCTGCTTGAACGTCCTGAATCGAGTCAAACCGCTGTCCCTTCAGCTGCCTTTTCATCCGTGTGAGTAAAAAAGTGTCGGATGGAGCCAGATCAGGACTGTAGGCGGGGTGCAGCAACGCGGCAATGTCGAATCGATTCAACAGTTGCCTCATGACGGCGCGCCTTGGCACGGCGCATTGTCGTGATGCAGAGTCCAGTTGGCGGAGATGACTGGTCGGGTGCGATTCACTCTGTCTCGCAGGCGGTTTAGCACTTGCACTTAAAAGTTCGAGTTGACATTTTCCCCAGGGGAAACGAACTCCTTATGAATCACCCCGCAACGGTCAAGAAAACACGATCAGTATTGTCTTGATCTTTGATTTGCTAATGCGAGCCTTCGTTGGACGGGTGTACATGGAAGGCATCTGGTGGCCCGATTTGGCGTTGCCACGTTGGTGCACCCCGCCTACAGTCCCAATCTGGTTCCCACGGATGAAAAGGCAGCTGAAGGGACAGCGGTTTGACTCAATTCAGGACGATCAAGCAGCATCGACGAGGGCTCTCAACAGCATCCTCGAATCTGACTTCCAGAAGGCGTACGGCCAATGGCAGCAGTATAATTCTAAGTGTGTAGCTGCCCAAGGGTGCTATTTCGAAGAGGATTAAGGAATTGTAAACATATCTTCAATACAGATTTCCTTATAAAATTCCATCTCAACGGTATAGCCATTTAGTCGTCAAAACGTAACAAAAAGACGGAGACTTACTTCCGTATTTATAATAATATTACTGTGGTTCACACTCACACACTGACTGCGAACAACACCTGAGGGATCATTATAACGGAAAAAAGTGTACACCTACAACATTGCAAGACTACCTACGATTTGCCTCGCATTGCACCCCTAACTTTCTAATATCTACAGTTTAACATTTAATCCGAATAACCTACCGCCCAGGCCTGACTCTTACGATGAAAAACAATTTTTTAAAATCTTAGCCTCCACGGAGATTATAACCGGAGACCACGACGTTCGTAAGCAAGCGCTTTAACCACTGAGCTGCCAGTCCACTACACGGAAACACGGTACGGAGACGTCCATATCCAACGTGTCTGTCTATCGCCGTATTTCGAAGTTATGAGACAACATGTGTTATTTATACAGATAATTTTCAACCAAATGTAGACAGTATTTTTCTCCTTGTTTCAAAGGATAAGTGTGCAAAGTTTCATCGAGATCGGATGAAAACTGTGGATTTGTATGAAGAACAAACAAACTAACAAACAGACAAACATACATTCATCTTTATATATAAAGATGTCTCGTGCCGATAGCGCAAGTTTTGAAAAGAGCGTGTATGCGTGATTATGTTGTTTGTGTTTTTGCGTTATCTTTCAACTGATAATGATAGTTGTATTAGATAACTGATTGTCATTTGAAAATGGAAGATAATGAGATAAGTTGAAGACTTTTGTATCATGTTGAGATTATAATAAAGAAAGTGGGGTTGACTCTTAAAGTACATTTGGTATGATTTTTTAATAGTAGTTTGATTTATAGTGGTGGTATCTAACTAAAACCAGCGGTGGACATAGAGGATTAAATAATGATCCCATTTGAACTAATCTGACGCTGGGAACTTAAGTAAAATTAGTATAATTTATTTTCTAAAGGTGAAAATATGATATGAAAGTAAGATTGTAAGGAAGAACAGAAAAAGAAGTACATTTTCATATCATTTCTAAAACCTAAAGGAACTTATAACCTCTACATATCCCAGAAGTTAGAATGACGAGCATTAGAGTTAAGGAGACGAAAGGGAAAGCATTAAATTTACAAAATCAATGTTTTCTGTGAGAGAACTCGTCATCTCATCCCTCTGTAAGTTGCCTACACGTAAATTAATTAGCGCGTGAGTACGACGCAAGGTGTCATCCTGTTCTTTGTCCTCTGGTGATGTTTCCCGCCTTTCCGAAACATGAAAGATCTGAAGTACCTTGTTAGTAGGAAACCTGAATGGCGTTGAACGCGTTAGCTTCTCATTACATCTCCAGAAGCGGGGTCTAACATGTAATGCAGCCGATAGCGGGGATCTCTGTAAATGATTAACAGCTTCGACGTGCGATAATCATGTCTTACTGGCGCACATTTCAAGATAAGATAAAATTAAACATCATATCTCTAAATGTTTGATCCGTGACCCATGATAAGAAGTACGCTGACTGTCCTTAGAACCGTTTTATTCGTTCAAGCTGTAGTTCAAGGGCGTATCTGGGATCAGAACTAGGGAAAGGGAGGGGGGGGGGAGCAACTCGCATTTTTTTCGAGTAAGTGGGGTGGGGGACTGAAACATGACGATTTCTTACAAAATAAAAATCAAACCTATTGACTATTGAAGAAACTATTTTTATTATTGATTAATATAGTAATCCGAGGACCTACTATTCAGTTAATCAAGATCGTAACTCAATTATACTTTCTTACGTAATCATTAATCGTCTCGGATTCTCAGAAAATTTTTCAATAACTTTATTTGTCAATATCTCACGCTGTACTTTCACGAAATTTCGATGCACACTCATCAGGCACAATCCAATCAATCTTTCCTCTCCCACAGTGCTCCTGAGCCAGTTCTTCACTCATCGAAGCGTACTGAAGTAGAGATGGGTCGTTCACGAGTGAATCAGTTCTTTTGAGCAATTCTTTTAAAAGAGCGAGTGAGCAGTTGCTCACTAAAAAGTGAACGGTAGTTCTTCTAGGTGAGTCAGCTAATTCTGAAGATCCAGAAGAGCTTGTTCACGTGGGCTTTGTGGATTGTTGAGCCAAAAAAAAAAAAAAAAAATCTACTAATTGCATCAAAGTCGATATAGGGGGGGTATTTTCATGGGAAAGTGGGGGTTTAGCCGGATTCTGAGGGGTGAGACCTAAAAAAAAAGTCTCAAATATAACTGAGCAAGTGAGCTAGTGAACCGTTCAAAAGAACTAGTACTTTTCGTAGAGTGATCAAATGAATGAACACCGCTATTTTTGGTGAATCACTTTGCCCACCTCTATACTGAAGCCCCCCTGCCCCTCGCTGGATACGCCCATGCTGTAGTTACAAATCGTTTAGGTTTGTAGCCACCCGCTGTGGTGATACCGTACACCTGTTCAGTAAGTTGACTGTTAGTTCTAATGTAGCACATCGCACCATACCGAATTTTGTCTGCTCCCTTCGTCAACAACTTTTTTTCATATATCGCTTAATTTTTTATTTCTTCTCTCCTCACCTGTTCACTCCTTTTTCATCTTAATATTTTTCGTTTGCCTTTTATTCCTTTTCGTATTAACCATATTAATTCTTACTTTTCAATTCTCTCTTCCTTATTTTTATATATTTATACAACTTTAGTTTACATCCTGTAGTAGTTTTATCCCTTGTAACTAACTAAAAAGTCACTCCATTACAAATACAAAATAAAAATAAAAGAATTTTCGATTACTATAACTTCAAGAAGCTGAAATAATTCTTGGAACAGACACGAGTTTCGAAGTAATAAAACACGAAGTATAAGGAAAATGACCCAACGCTCACCAAAGTTGTAGGCTGCGACGAGTGGAACACATATGAGACGGACAGAAAAATATACACGATATTTAGGTTTTACATCTTACTCATGCGTATCCTGTGTTATTTATATTGCCTAAAAGCCGTTTCCGTTTTCCTTAATATCATTACTCTAGTAACTGCTTAGATACTAGTATATCATCTTCTTCACGTTCCCATAACTTTCGAATTCATAATTTTGACTACATAAAGCTATACGAGACTCCGCCACACACTTTTAGTGAATCGCGGGGTAATAGGCCTAATAATAATAATAATACGTTCATTAGAAACTAGTGTAAGACCGTGATGGTATTTTGGATATGGTCACGAGCGTATAATAGTTCTCTCTTTTTTTACTTATGGCTTTACGCCTTGTCGAGGTCATTAGAGGCGGGATGGGACTGGGGACAAGGAACGGGAAGGAATTTGCCCATGACCCTTTAAAGGAAGCATTCCGGCATTCGTTTGGAGTGATTTGGGGAAACCATGGAAAACCCAAATCTGGATACCCGGACGGGGATTCGAACCGCCGTCCTCCCGAATGTGAGGCCAGAGCGCTAACCGCTAACCTACCACGCTCGGTAAAATAGTTCTCGTCCAAAAAAAAAAAAAAAAAATATTGGTTCCCTCTGCAATATTTCAATAAAATCTCTCAACTTTGAAGGGACTTAGAAATAATAATAGAAGTATTAAACACGAACAAAGACTTTCTCGTTAAACACCTAAAGATGGCTCAATATAACGTAACTATCCAACTATATTGAAAACGCTCCCAACATAAAAAAATCAAAGAAAACGCAAGTGTATGTACTGTTCCACATCCCCGAGATTATTCTCACATGGGATCAAAGTGAACATATCTATCTATCTAATAAAAATTTCACCCACTTTCACTTTTAATAGCCTTCACATAACGTCTGATGTCCATTGCAAATACCTTCGCGAGCAGCGTGGCAGCAGTGATTGAAAAATGGCGACAACGCGAAGGACTTATAATACAATTTTATTCCACGTGTTTTCAGCTATTAAGTAATACTAAACTGACGTATTTAATTTAAAACGAAATACTACAAAAAGCAAACTTACTGAAAAGTTTCTGACAATACATTTCTTTCCAGTTGCTTGGCTATTAAATTGCGCTAATAATATCTAATTTCTACTAATATCTCTGGCCGCTTTTAATTTGCTAACCAAGTCCAGCCAATAGCTATGAAGATGAGTGTGGAGTAATCCTACCAAATTATGTAGTAGACCTATATCTGTCGTCTTACATTTTCCTTCAAGATAGTTCTTGGATAGACCCAAGGAGAAGCCGCCGCGAATTGCGAGTTTAGTTTGATAACATTGGGAAGCAGACATTACGCGGAGAAACATATTTTTTTTTTTTTTTTTTTTTTTTTTTTTTTTTTTTTTTTTTTTTTGTTTTGCATGAATGGAGTATAAACGGAAAAAGCAGGAGTAATTTCTGTTGGTAGTATTTGGCGAAGCGCAGTGCTATCCGCGTGCAATGGCCGCTTGCGATTGGCAGTGAAGTTGTTGTAGACTTGTTGCTTTTTGGATACGTGGTTTATTTATTTACTAATATTTACCCACTGCTTCGCACGCGCGGGTCTTGGCGTGTATAGATATATTCTACCCTTTCTTACTTTAGTACCAAATATTATCTTGGAGAAGCGAAAATTCATTAAAAAAGATTTACTTTCATTTTGTTGTTACCTTATATTCGGTTTTTATTCTATTGTTCGAAAGCTTTTTGTTATACTTACATTTTAAAATAATATAATATATGAAATATAAGACATTAAAGCTACGTGGAACACTATCACTAATAGTCCGATAATGGCGTACCGAGAATCAGTTGTCCTTTTGGTCAGAAATTTGGAAAACATTTTCCTGAGGATAAAAAGTGCATATTAAAGCAAAAAAGGATATACCTTAGGCATAAGACAACACGAAAGTTACCGACTGCGTTAGTGTTGGCAGTACAGTCGGCGGCCATTTGTAAAAATATCTTAACCGCCAACGATAGCATTTGCAACAATGAATCTGCAGTCGCTAGCGGTTTTTCGTAATGCCACAATATGTATTATGCCCTGTGTAATAACAAGTAAAGTATTTCTTGCTTAATCACTTCTATCCGTCTACCAACAATTCTAGTCACCTTTCTTCATCTCAAAATTGAAGTGGTTAGGTTTAAATGCGGCCTGGACCAGAAAAACAAAAACATATCACACAATGGTTGTTTCGTTTTCGGGTATACATCACTAATATGGCACTCATTAAATCAGCTTATTAATTACTAACAATAACTGAATTCCTCATGCCTTATGTTTTTTCAAGAACATTTTGGTCCAGGTTGCATTTCGACTTAACCACAATCTATAGTCTACTGATATTTCCGCCTCAAAATCAAACGACGCAGATGTACAAAAATACATGAAATACATCGCTAAATACATGTTAGGTAATGACAACATTATCTATCTCAGGATTCATACGCGTAGTATAAATTATAACTATTAATTTTGTAATGAAACTTCTGTTTGAACTGCAAGAGGACGAAAACATTCGCGACAATACATTGACTGTATTGCGATGTAAAGTTTAATCTTGATTTCTTTCCTAATGTTTGTGGTTAGGTTGAAATGCGGCCTGAACAAGATTAAAAAATTCGTCAAATGCACAAGGATCTATACATATAATTGACTTTTTGCTTCCGATATATCGAGAACTACCGGTAAGTGATATATCACAAAATTTTATTCTTTTATTTTGAATTGTTCATCACTATTCACTATCAAATTGCGGCGTCATGTTATCGTGAAAAGCTTTTTCTATCGATATTAAGCACAAAATTACTTATCGTAATATTACACTTCTGTTACTCTTATTGAAGTGTTAATATATTATGTATTGGTTTGAGTAACGAATACCGTTTAGTTATATTTATCAAAATTAATTTATAAAACCTGAAAAATATAATCAAAAACAAAAATGATATAAACAATCCAGATATCAGTATATTCAACATTGGTTAAACGCCTCATCTTTACAGTAAATTAATTATAAATTAAATATTAGTAATACTTATTACGTTTAATTCATATACTAATTACTGAATTCAAGAAAACTGAAAAATTAAATATTCGGGTCAAAATGTTGTACAGAATTCTATGTTAAGTTGTGTAACATTTTTCCAGTTTATTGTGCAAGGAGTGAACATCACAATTAGTGTGTGATCCGTGGCCGACAGTTACCTATCTATAAATGTATATTTAATTATTCCTCCGTCCCTCGGTGCATATAAGTCATTAGTTATTTCCGCAGATTTTAATTCGGACCATTAGTCCTGAAATATTGAAAAACCATCCAAATCGCTGTGGTAGTTTTTGCGCAGTTCACGTTCAAATAATGAGACACATGCAGCTTGCTCACAGATTCATAATAGTATGGATAGATTTATCCCCGTATTGTTGTTATTAACCGGCTGGAAAAGGCACTCCATTTAACGAGAAAATCCACTTAAATTATGCTTGTAATAGTTTGTTAGTACTCCATCCATTGACGCATATACCGTTTTCCTGTATTTTCTCACGTTACAAGAATCGCCACTAACTTCACACTTACGAAATAAGAAATGAGTAAAATATAACTTCATACCGAACGGCTCTGTGTGTAGGTTGGAATGCGGACTTTGCATTTATTTATTTGCGCAATTAGTTCCTAACGTAACACAATTGCGTTTCGGTCTAATGCAGCCTGGACAACAGTAATAATGACTGACAGCACATCAAAACAAGGCATAAACACTATTTTGTGATATAGTTAAGTTTTACTTTAGTCCAGGCTGTATTACACAGGCATGTTGGTAATTTTCTGAAATAAAAAAAAGATATAATTCCCAATTTAAATATTGTGCAGCAAGTTTTTTTTAATAAAAATGTATTTACTCATTAAATATTGTGTTACAAGGAAAACTAAATTTATTTGAATATTTCTTCTCTTGGTCAAATTCTTCCAAATCGTAAGCATTCACCAAAGATACTCCTCTATCTCGTTCATAACCAGAGATCGTCCGCACCACCACCTTGATTCAGCATACAAGATATTATTATTTGTCTGATATTGAAAAATACAACTATTTAATTGTTTCTGCTATATTAGTAATGCGATTTCCATTTTTCTCCTTACAAGACAATCGTGAGAAATATTTTGTTTACCCTCTGTCTTCTTAAGAATAAATTTGTTTTACAATTTTCTTAGAACAATTCCCAGATACCCCGAAGGGAAACAATAACATTGAATTCCGCTAACCGCTGAGAAAGTCTGATGTCTTTGGCGACTCATTCCGCAAGCTTCCGGTTGGCTGCGTTATTTGTCAGAGAGACGGCAAAGAAAAGATATTCCGCGGTGCGAACTGCTTTTAGGCGCCTGGCTGTCTGCTCTTTCCAGACACGTTAAAGAAGACATGCCTCTCCAGCCGGCACAAAGGAAAGCGGGCTCTGGCGGATATTACCAACGGAAATGGAATTATTTCTCCTCGCGCAAGTATCCATTTAGAGGCCGCTGAAAACATCACTCACTGATTCATGGCTACTGAGAAGCGACGGAATGGTCACAATGAGTTCTAAACCAGAGAGTGTGGATAACTCTGCGGAACTGCAGAGATATAAAATTTATAAATTACGGGGCTTATCGCTGAAAATATGTAACAAATTACATCCTGAGGAAAACGAAGCCGCCAACCCATGTTATTAAATTACTGCTTCATACAGAATCGATATAACTAACTACAACACAAAAAATAATAAATGAAATATTTTCTCTGCATTATCGGGTTTTAAGGTTTCCTCCTTATTTATAAATAAACACAATTATATTTTAAAATTTCCAGTATCGGAACAGTAGTACAGGATTTTTTATTTATCTTCTATATACATCACTGGGCTCAATACTACGGCTGGAAGCAAATTACCTTCTATATTAAGTCAATTATTTTTGAAATATTTTATTAAACTTTCATAATAACCATTACTATCCACTTATCTATGGCTTCCTGTTTACAAACATTATTCCACTCAAACGCAGTGGTTGCAGTTCATTAGTACAATTACACATTACACATTAAATTACAATTCTGCGTTCCTTCCGCCAAGATTTTGGAACGTCTTTTTATGTCTGCTTCTCAAGCCATCTTTTTTACAACACCAAGTCGTAAAATCAGAGATCTTCTTTCCTCTGTCTTGACGCTCTCTGACCTTGAAAACTTAAATGTCCAAAGTTACTATATATAATCATAATTATTTAATAACAAAATATTCTTATTATATTAAATTTCACATTTAGTGAGGTAGTGAACCTCCTCACAAGTTCGAAAGAAAAATAGCATCTAAACGTTCAATTGGAAGCCATTCATTCAACAAGTTCTCGGGAAAAAAAATACTACAACGTTATCAAAAATTAGTTTCTTTTAAAGCTCTTACATGAACAGTTAAGTTGGTAGGTATATCTTAGAAATTATCTTCCCAGATTACTGACGGTATCTCTTTCTGGGTGTAAATTCGTCTTATTTGTACTGGAATTTTTTGTTTTTTGTCTTTTTTTTATTTACGCTTCGTCGACGTCGAGGTCATGGTTCTGGGGGCAAGGAACGGGAAGGATTTCGGCAATGGCCTTTTGAAGGAAGCATCCCGGCATTCTCCTGGAAGGATTCGAACCGCCGTCCTCCCGAATGCGAGGCCAAAGCGTTAACCGCTCACCCGCCACGTACTTTGACGTTTTTAAGTCGGTTCTCCCGGAATTAGTTTTCCACGCCATTGAAATACTGAAACCGTTCTGGTTATTTCGCTTCACAGTGTTGCTCATGTGTCCAATAACACACATGGTTATATAACGCGGACTGTAGCGTGACGCGCACCTAAAAGCAATTGCTTGTTCGCCTTGCAGATACGTCCCTCCGTATAGCGTGCCTGTTGGAGGCTAAGTTATGGCTTGATAACAGGCTAACGAGGGGTTAGAACGAGTAACGAGGATTCACACAGTGCAGCAATCAATTGTTAATTCACAAAATAATTCAAGTTAAAATAAATTACATTGCGGAACCTCGGTGAAAGAATTTGAATTCAAAAGGTTGTAAGAGTCTTTAGGAGAGAGCCGATAAAACTTGCGTTAGTACAAAATGTAGTTTTAATTTAAAC
The DNA here is from genome assembly GCA_031002005.1 of Vandiemenella viatica. Classification (NCBI taxonomy): domain Eukaryota; kingdom Metazoa; phylum Arthropoda; class Insecta; order Orthoptera; family Morabidae; genus Vandiemenella; species Vandiemenella viatica. Next base: position 14,631,841 of record CM061920.1, on the reverse strand, counting down.
TACAGGGCCAATTTACCTGTCACAGAGAACCTAGTTATCATATATTAACTAAATAACTTTAAACTTTTTAGTGGTTAAGGCACTCACTGTGAAAACTCAGGATCCAGGGATTAAATCGTGCTGGGACCTGGAAATTTTCAGAGCTCTACTCAACGTATGAGCTACGACAGGTCGTTCCATAGTTCAGAACCCACGCCAAACGGTAAGTCCAACCACGACAGAGGCGACATGCGCGGCAAATTGAAAGTGTGTCACCAGGTTGCAATACCCCACGAATTTACTTTTACAGCTTACCTTTGATAGTAGAAACCGTAGTCATAATAATTGCTAAGTGAAAGCTACTAGATGGAAAATTATTGTGCTGACACCAGGGCATTCTTATTTTACATAGAGGCTTCTATAACTGTTTTATATAATACTAGCAGCGTACCCGGCCTTACCAGGTCAAATCTGGACTGATTTACCTGTACATTAGTTTTTTATTTCCGATGTGAATCATGTGTACCAAGTTTCATTAATTTGGCACCAACCATTTCAAGAAGTAAACTAAACACTGATATACCCAAACAATTCCCAGAAAGTGGTGAATTGGATGCTGTTATACTGAATATCCGTTTACATTTTGGTACAGCCTTCATTTCAACCTAACCATATTATATGTTAAAGTTGCTGCTCGATATTCGAAACATCTACCATCGGCGCATTAATACATACCACATACATAAATCTGTATCAGGAATATATCCGTTTGTTCAAGCATCATGCAGAAAATAAGGATTTTTGATGGGTTTTCACAACGTTTAAGTTTCGGGTCCAAGCTACAATCTGTTGTACGTGTTAAAACATTAGGAAATTTTTATTTTATGAATATTCTTGCGTAACTTAAAAAATTTGGATTTATTTTGACGGAATTTAAAACTGTGGATTTCTATAAAGAACTCTGGAATTCATAAAAGGTAGGGGTAAAGAGGGAACGTGCTTGGGTTTTTCGTAAACCTAATGTAGACACTATTTTTCTGCTTATTTTAAAGTATACGTGTGCAAAATTCTTTCCAAATTGGATAGAAACTGTAGCATTTACAATAATTAAGGGAGGTCAAGGGGGAGAGAGATGCGTTTTTGTAAAACTAATGTGGACAGTACTTTTCTCTTTGTTTTAAAGCATACATGTGCAAAAATTCGATTGAAATCGGATAAAAACCGTAGGTTTCCATAAAAATGAAGGGATGTATAGGGGTAGGGGGTAGAGTTTTTTTAAAAAATTTTGTCCAGAAACCTTCTCCATGAAAAAATATATATATTTGCCAATTTTCATGGTGACGGCTGTAGCTTTATATATAGAACATTGACAAAAATTAAGAGGGTGGAAAGTGGGAGAGGGGTTGGTTTTTCTAAACCAATTGTAGACTATTTTTCTACTTTTTTTAAAGTATACGTATGCAGTGTTTTATGGAAATCTGCTAAAAACTGTGAGTTTCTATAACTATCATTGTAAATTTGGAGGGGAGAGGGGTGGGATTTTGCAAATCAAATTGTGAAACTAAACCATTCTCGAATCAACTTAATTTCATAAAATCAGGCTAGCCATTTAGGAGGAGCGTACACACGGACAGAAGAAATATATATATATAAAGATAACAAAATATCAAATAAAGCTATACTTAATCTCTGACCTGTAAATAGGAAACACTAAGCTAGTTCGATAAATCTAGCAGCGTTTCTCAATCTTTTTTCAACCCAAAGATCAGTAAAACGTTAAAAATAACTATAGTGACCACTAACTTACATAGGCATAATTTTTTATCTACTCTACCAGTTGTTGTCGGCATGTACTGCCGTCCCTTAAGATCAAAGGAAAGTCGCACTCTTTGGTGCTGCTTGAAAACGTTTTTGTTGCGTAGTCATATCCCGAAAATACCAGATTTTTGCCTGATCTTTGAAATATTTAAAGCTCTTACAAAGTTCAATGTATAGCCTTATGGCTTATACTCTCTTACAGTCTTTCAGAGTACTGTTTCTTTTCTATGTGAACCATTTTTACCAGTTAATTTTTGTTTTGATAAGTTTTATCCAACTAAAATTAAGATTTAATATTCTGCTTTCAGGGCACCTGCCTCCTATTCGCGAACCATAGGTTGACAAACACTGAACCACTTCAATGCACGGATCAAAATAAAAATCACTCGAATTATTGGAAATGAACCCAACCACACGTATCATACGACAAACAACTATAATGAATTCATGGCAAAACATTCAACTCGTAGTACTTTAATCATCTTCTTTTAGTATTCAATCCGAAGATCGGTTTTTCGTGTATGCCACTTCTCTGCCATTCTTTTTTGATTCTATATAGCTGCTGCTTTTTCATGTCATTCATAATTTGGTTCATACAGCTTATCTTCCTCTATGGTTTGTTCGTTCTATTTTTCCTTCACTAATCACCTTAACCAAACGATTATGGCGCCAAACATGGCCTATCATCTAGTCTCTTTTTTCTGCAAGTCCAAGAATCCTCATTCTCTAAAAACTCTTCTAAATACTTTAACATTAGTGACCAGCTTATCTTCAGCATTCCTCTGTAACACCATACGTCAAATGTCTCCAGCCGTTTCCTTTCCATCTCCATGGTTAATGATTCACTTCCATATAGGGCTGTGCTCCAGATGAACGAGGACACATTGGTCAGGTAGTAGGAAAAGGTTTAAAAATTCTGCATTTCTTGGAGAGAGTGATGAGGGGATGTACGAGAGAAGTAAAGGAATTGGATTACAAAACTTTGGTCAGACCATTGCTTGAATATGGTAGTGTAGTATGGGAGCCACATTTTGCGTACCAAATACAGGAGTTGGAGAGGGTGCAAAAAAAGGACTGCGAGATTTGTTTCTGGAAATTACTATTAATCCCACATATTATTTATGTTTCCAGCATACACTTTTCTTGACTAATACAGAGCCTACAGCGATGAATATCATATTAGATAATTAGTGGATAGGATTTTTCCCAACTTTGACATGGCGTACTCATTTTACGTTAAAATACAACGTTTCTTTAAAATTTTAGATTATACGAGTAATTGGGCCCGCTTGTGCCGAGACACAGTTTTACATGACTCTATCCCCTGCACAGGCATGACGCAACCCGCCGAACACTAAAGCCGCTCGGGTAGAGGCAGTTTCAGTGGTTAGCGGTCCCCCAGGATTTTAAAGTTACTGTATTAACAACATTTTGTTTAAATTACCGAAAATGACTAATAAGGTCAAGATAACAGCAGTCTAACATCAAATATTTTACAGAAATTTCACTTCAATAAATTATTTTTCTATTTTGTGTATACGTTCAGAATTTAATACAAGAACCGAACAAAAGATTGAAGAAGATGGGAATGGGGGAAGTTGAATTTGCGGAATTTGCTGGTTAACAACAATTAAAAAAAATACTAAACAACGTTTTTCTTTCCACAATTTTGCATTTAGTACCACTCGCATCAGCCCACTGTGATGAGACAGTAATTTGGTACTATAGAGTAGAGTGGAAAGGCTAATGCATAAGAATTAATTGGTCATCAAACTGGCAGAGCGTAATTGTAACAATAAGACTTAGTCTAGCGACAATGAGATGGTTCGGGAGAAGGAGGCCCGGCAGTCAGCATAGAGAGTCAGTGGAGACCGATCGGCGCATGATATAGTAAGCATGCGAATTTGTGTGTAGCGTAATGCACGTGGGACGGTAATTTAAGCTCCTGAAAGACGAGTGGAGTAACTTTACTGTCATAGTTGATGAGTATTGATGGTTTTAAGCAGTTTGAAGAACTGTTTAAGTGAAGCGCTGACTTAGATCGGGAAAACATATTGCTCAAGTCTGGGTCTATGTTACCATAGTCGGATCTGTATCTTTGGCGACCAGTCTGTATTAGCCTTATCCACGGTCAAATTAGGTGATGTGTGTACTTCAGTAAGCGGTCATATCAGTTGAAGTTGGTGGTTGATTATGTACAATCAGCAGAAATAAACTTTAACAAGAAACTACAACTTTCATTAAACAAACCCCCGACACGCTTTTCCCGACACCACGCAGAAGTTAGACTCCGGATACTGGAGTCAGTAAAGATTGTGGCTTTTATTTCCGTGCGAGAGACGAAGATTCACGGTACTAACGGTTGTCGGACAACCACGAACAATGTAGACTCGAACGATAAAGTGCACGTCCCTCTCGTGAAAACAGTCCAGTTGCGTTTGGTGCACCGGAGACCATTACAGATGTCGTACGCAGTTAAGTGCTGATCGAATTGGCCGCTGTGTTACCCGTGAACAGAATTGAGGGGGGACGTTACTTCGACGCGAGAGCGGCCGTCCTCGTACAGCAGTTGTAACACAAAGTGATACTAGACTCGCTAAACTGTAATGATGATAGCAGGACGCTTGTTGAACATTCTACGAGCACCAACTGTGCGTCTGCAATGTACACTGTCACGTATTAACGATGACACTTCAACTCTGATAGGGAACGAACCACACGTCGAACAAGCAATCGCAGTGTAATAATTGACACGCACAAACTGTTCCTTTGTTTTCTTACTTGTATGTAAACTTTCCTTTCTGAGTTAGTGTTGCCACAAATCTATAAGAGGCAAAGATGAAAAAATTCAAAAATTTATTCATATTTATGTTTAGTCTACATTTACTCCAATGCCCTCTGACCGACGTTTTCAAAATTCTGCTCTTGTTGGAGAGAGTGATCAGGGGATGTACGAGGGAAGTAAAGGAATTGGGTTACAAAACTTTGGTTAGACCATTGCTCGAATATGGACCCACATTTTGAGTATCAAATACAGAAGTTGGAGAGAGTGCAAAAAAGGGATGTTAGATTTGTTTCTGGAAATTATCGCAGAACGCAATCAGTAACAGATATGATAAAAGAGCTGGAATGGGATTCATTGGGAGACAGGAGGAGGGTAAAGAGAGTCATGGGAGTGTACAAGTCATATATTGGTTATGAGGCATGGAAAGATATTGGTGTAAGAATTAAAAGTAATGCATGGAAGGGAAAAGATGACCATGACCACAAGCTGACACTCGATTTCAGGCACAAGTGTGTGGGAAGATTCTCATTTTTAGGTAAGTGTGTCAGGGATTGTGATAAGTTACCGAGGGAAATGATGAATAATTTACAAAAAACTTTGAAAAAATTTAAAGTTACAATTTATAGAGGGCAAATGTAGGAGGGTGCAGGAAAAGGGGTTGATGGGAGTGTAGGGAAATTGCCACCGGAGCCTGTGCTCCATTACAATTTAAATTATTTTTTTTTTTAAAAAAAAAAAGTCGCTGCTTCTCTATTACTATAAACCTGTAAGCGAGATGCGTCTGTCTGAGGGTTTGAAGACGCATCACGCAAAGGCTTCTACTCCGATTTGGATGGGGTTTCAAAGTGTAAATGCTCACGGTCTTCCTTAATACCTGCAGTCTATGTTATGAATCTAAGTGAACGTGGAGAGGCGACGGAAATGATAGATCGTTCGTACAGAGAACAGATAGGCACCATAGTATAACGCGAGTGTTGATTGAATGTGCAAATTTGGCAAACTGTTTTGGTACAGGGATCGAGCCGGAGGAGGGTGTGCTAGCCGGCAAGACATGACAGTGAACTTCAGTGTTGGGCAAAGACAGAAGAGTGGAATAGACCATGGAGGAATGAAATATATTTAGGAGAAGTGACGTTAAATCGGTGAAGCAGGCTCTAAACTCTCCCGCATGGCGGCAGCAGCGGTATTGTAACCCAAACAAATTCCGAGTTCACACTGTGTCTGATGTTCTGATTATTTCATTTTGTAATGTGCATAAGTGGTTTATAATGCCATCTTGTGTTGAATACGGTTGCACAAATAGGCAAGAGAGGAAAGAACCTGGAATATCATTTCATAGGTAAGTGGTATTCTAATAATTGTTGTTGAAGTGGGCAGTGGGAAATGTAAACTTTGGCGCATCTCTATAAATATTTAGTCATAGCTCTCAATGGGATGACTTTGTTCTCAAATTTTTGTTGGTGTAGTGTAGAAAATCAGCATACTTTGCTATTTTGCACATAATAGACTAGCATTACTTTTTAACGAAAGTTGAAAATGAGATTTAAAGAGGGTGTGTTTTACATCGCGGTTCAGTTAATTTAGTATTGCGCTTTCCTTCGTCATGTTGTAGTTTATACTGTATGATGAAATTAAATGTGTTAAATTAGGCTATGCAATCTAGGAATCTTGATGAAGCAAATGATGTTACCGCAAATACAGTTTGCGATTCAAACACGCGTGTGTGGGTATGTCTACATAGTTTGATTCTGTAACGGCAATTTAATGGAGATTGTGGTTAGGTCTAAATGCAGTCTGTACCAGAATGGTTTTGTTGTTCCATGAGGGACAAAGAATTTATCTATTACTGTTAGTAATTTCATGAGAACCAAGTTAGTGACAAAACGTGTATAGCGATGGAAACTACTTCCACTTCCAGCTATTCCCAATTTAGCTTACGATGTATGGTAAGAAAATAACTATTTTTATTCTGGTCTAGGCCTCATTTCAACCTAACCACAAGTAGTAAAAACAACTGAAATATCCATTCTGCATGTCCACCATGTAATTCATTGTGGCTTTGGCAGAATTAATATTTAGTCCAGGTCGCATATCAACCCAATCCCAGTATATACCGAAAACTAAGCAAGATATCGAAAAATTTTATTCTTTATTTTCGATTTGTCTCGTCCTGTTATATAAGAATCGATCATTAAATTTGACTTTTGAGGAATGTTTCTTCTGCATTTCAACTCAAGACACCTCACTTTTGATACAGTATATCTCGAGAACTAGGCGAGATATCGAAAATTTTTATTGCTTATTTTTTATTTCTCTCGTCTTTTTAAATAATAATCCGTCATCAAATTTGACTTTGACCAATTTTTTCTTCTGAATTTCAACCAAAACCATTTCAAATTTGAGACAGAATATCTCGAAAACTAAGCATGATATCAAAAAAAAATTATTCTTCATTGTTTATTTGTCTCATCGAGTTACACAATAATCCATCTGCAGATTGCGACGTTACGTTAATCTAGAGTCCCCTTGAGGTTTTTGTACATATACGCCGTGTCTGTATGGGTTAGTCCATGCCTCCCCATTCCCCCTACTCCTACTCCGCCCGGCTTCACTTCAATGCGTGATGAAGGTCGCTTGCGTCGTCTCCATAAATTTCCTTCCCCCATGGAATGGACAGGCTACGCCAAGAAAGAATCTCTGGTGTGCTAGGTGATAAAGAAATACATGATGTGACGTTCGAAGACTGCAAGACGAATAAGAAGCCGGACGCCATGTTGTTAAAACACTATTTTACAAGTGGCCGGGTTAAAATTACGTTCCTACCGTTCGGTGGTTGATCAGCGGGAACCATGTAGTGTGTTTGTCGGTCGCGGGCGTATTCCACTATACAGCCTCGTCGTAATGTAAGATGTGATTGTGATGAATGGTAGCTTTTAAATGAGCTTCGCTTTTATTGAAGAAACACATTTAAAATAGATTTTACAGACTTCTTTCCGAATTTTACCAAGGCATCTTAAATTACAAAATTATCAATATCCCGACCGGGAAGAGGAATTGGTCAGACCATTGTTTGAATATGGTAGTGTAGTATGGGACCCACATTTTGGGTGTCAAAAACAGGAGTTGGAGAGGTTGCAGGAAGGGCTGCTAGATTTGTTTCTGGAAATTACCGCAGAACACATTCAGTAACAGATATGATAAAAGAACTGAACTAGGATTCATTGGAAGACAGGAGGAAGGTGAAGAGGGTCACGGCAGTGCACAACGCGTATATTGGTGATGAGGCATGGAAAGATATTAAAAGTAATAAATGGAAGGGAAAAGGTGACCATGACCACAAGCTGGCACTCGATTTCAGGCGCAAGGGTTCGTTTCGTAGGTAAGGGGGTCAGGGATTAGAGTAAGTAGGTCAACATGGAATGAAGATAAACACAAAGAATAGTGAGCTTATTAGGCACATGGGTTGTGATTATATGATGGAGATGGAATTGCCTGTTGAATACTTGGAAAGTAATTATCTTGGCATAACATTTGATAATAAACTCAACCGGGCAGGAATTTAAAAAAAAAAAAAAAAAATAAAAAAAAAAAATTTGCTCTATTTCACGCAATTTCAATTATTTAAAGGAGAGCAATAAATTGGAGATTAGATTATAGTTACGTCACAAAATATGAGGCAGTTTTGAAAATCATCCAGCCTAAATTCTCTTTTCTGTTCGAAGGAATGAATAAATACAAAGTCGATAGACAACATCTTACTGGGAACTCTGCTTACAGTAGAGCTGACTGAAACGAATATGAAATCCTCGCTATCGATCACGTGGAACCGAATATTCACATTTATAACGGTTGCAGCAGAATTCCGAATGCCTTTCAAAAGAATAATGGAGAAACCCTTTTGTTCGCAAAGCAGTGGGAATTTTTTGCGAGTATGCACGCTGCATTCTTTATTAACAGCGCAAAGTAAAACAATGAATGAACACAAACTCTAAACATGTTGCTGCCGAGTGAATATCTCCTATTGTTTTACAAATTAGCAACTGCTTCTCTATATTTGGTCCATAGCAGTTTTCACATGAGGGGAAACAATTCCGTGAAATCAGAAGCAGTGATTTATTCTTTTGCAGTGTCGTGCTTTGTTGGTAGCTTTATCGGTATAAACCAGATTGCTGTAATTGTAGAAAGTAATGTCGGCTACCTCAGATGGCAATAACTGGAAGAGGCGAATTAAACTGTGTCGATAATTCAATCCTTCTTCTCCTGGTTTTTCAGACAACAAAGGAAACGAGTGGTTTCCTTCCCATGATAGCTCGTAAGTCAAAGATGTGTCTGTGATAAAATTGATTTCTGGTCAAGTCCAAGTGTAAAATAAAGTATGCAATTGCAGGAAATATGGTTGACGCTAAATTAATGTTCTTCTTGGGAATTTATTTCTTTATCGTATGATATTTAGCAATACGTGAGGACCAATGCGAGGACAATCATGCATATCATAAGCTTGTACAAGTTTATCTACCAAGTGTTTGTATCTAGTCAACTGCACTGATCGACGTATCGTGTATTTCCGCTATTGTTCAGTTGTAGGCAGTCACAAACGATGTGGTTGACTGTCTCTGAGGGAGCGTCCATAAACCACGTAGCTCCATTTTGGCCTCCTGTGAACCTCTCCTCCTGGACAATATTATGGACCGATTCAACCCCGAATACCATCCCGCCCATGGTTCTTCAACTTCCCGGATCATAGAGGCGTCATTTCCACTATAATTAGAATGCGCTTTAACCATGGTTTATTCCCCCAGCATTTACATCGGATACACATCTTAGATACTGATATTTGTGATTGCGATAGAGCAGAAATAGGGGATATTAATCACGTAGTGTTTTCATGTCCCAAATATCAATCTCATCGACAAAAATTTATAAAAGAACCGGTTAACTATGGAATACCTCTCCCAACAAGCATCAGCTGTCTGTTGTACGGTAACAAAGTGACCATATACAAGTTGTTAAGTAACTTTGTAAAGTCAACTAATATAAAAATTTAGATGTGAAAATTAGTTAATTGTAAGGATTTTACTCATAGTAATGTCGAAAAAAAAACTATAAAGAATTAACAATAATGTATATTTCATTGTATCATTTGTAATTATGTCTGAGCAATTGTATTTAAACATAATGTGTCAAACCCCTTTAGGGGATAAACAAAAATGTTCCTTTCTGATTAATCAGTTTACCTTGATGTATCCTTCATATTTTGCTAATCATGTCAAGTCTTGCTCTCTTACCTATATGTAACATGTTTATAAATGTATGATGGATGTATAGTGCCTAGGCGCTTAAAGCCAAATAAATTTTAAAAAAAGGCCACTCCTCCCTCCCTCCCCCCCCCCCCCCACCTCGCGTAACACGTTGCTTTTTCACCTATTGATTCCAAAAGACATCTTGTACTGTTTTTGTCTTGTCAGACTATCGTAAATTACATACGGGGATAATTAAACGACGGAAATAAATATTCACAAGTTATTGTGTGTCCTGTTCCTGATTTTAACTGTGACAAATAATAGAATGAAAAGCTACGTGGCCTTGTTCGGAACCCCCTCCCTCCCTCAACGTAGCCCAGCGTATCTTTCCAGTGAAACCCCCCCCCCCCCACCAAGGTCGAGCCACGTAGTTTATGGACGCTCCCTAAGGTGCCTCCACAGTCACAATTTGCAGAGTCTAGCCGGGTCCTCCTTGTCCTGTTCGAACCCCATCGATGATTCTCCATTGCCGCCTTGGGAGATCGATTTCATGTAACTGTACTGAGGGGTCATCAACTAGATGATTATTGGCTGCTGATGACTGCTCCCATTGAGTTATCCACAACTTGTTGATGTTGAAAGAGGACTCTGTGAGGTTGACTGCTGTGCGCCATGGCGGATTCCTCGATTTCAAGCGTTGGTAAGTTCCTTGAGTAGTGTCTTGATGGATAGGTATCTGAGGATTCTCCTGGATTTTTTCCCCGACCTTTAAGAGAGCTTCTGATCTTGTTAGTGTTGGAAATAAAAAAAATTGATATAATTTGATTCTAATAATCACTGCAGTGCATTTTATAACCTACCCTTTCCTGAAAGGGGAGACGAAACCTGTGTTTTATATCTACATCTACATCCATACTCTGCAATTCACAAACATTGTGGGTGCCAGAGGGTGCTAAGCACCAATCTTAATTCCGCGCTTTCCAATCCCGAATAGTGCGAGGAAAGGAAGAATACATAAAAGCATTAGTACGGTATCTTATTTCTCGAATCTTATCCCTCCGGTCATTGCGACCGAAATATCACAAGTAAATATATCAACGGTACGCTGATCATAGTATATGCCTGATACACTTCACAATGATTATATCTAGTTTCTCTCTGGTATAGTTTTTAATAAAAATTTATGGAACAGTCAGATAACCTTGTTACTTGTCAAGGTGGTATTGCAGTGATCCGGCTTCCACCCTCTGTTGACCCTCGAGGTCGCTCTGTCCAGCCGAGCGGTTAGACAAGGACAGATAATAATAATACAATAATATTTAATTAAATTGCGATGGAATGCACGATCCGGTGGATCTTCCCCCTTTCCTACAACCACCTGCACTTTCCCTCTACAAATTTTAGCTTTAAATTCTTTCAATGTTTTTGGTAACATATTCATCATTTCTCTTGGTAACTTATTCCAATCCATGACACCCTTACCGAAAAAAGAGAATCTTCCTTCACCTTTGTACCTAAAATCGAGTGTCAGCTTGTGGTCATGGTCATCGTTTCCCTTCCATGCATTACTTTTAATTCTTACACCAATATCTTTCCATTCCTCATCACCAGTATACGACTTGTACACTCGCATGACCCTCTTCACCCTCCTCCTATCTTCCAATGAATCCTATTCCAGCCAGCTCTTTTATCATATCTTTACTGATTGCATTCTGCGGTAATTTCCTGAAATAAATCTAGCAGTCCTTCAATTTTTTATAAAGGTGAATAACACGCCAATGCAATTGAATTTTGTTTATTTTTGGTGTCGTACGCGTTTCGCTCTATATCAAGAGCATCATCAGCGACATCTGTTAGATATTTATTCATTTATTTAGTTACATTTGATTTACAAAACAATATAAAGTTGAGGTGAAATTAAATCTACTTACATGTTACTTTTTTAGTTTTTTCTCATGATCAGGGTTAGCTTCTGTGTGTATGTTTTGTAGAATTTGCTGAAGGTATGAAGCACTACACTGCACTGACCAAATTTCACATTGATACTATTATTTACCGTTTTCAAAACATGAGAAAGTAAACACCACGCCATGTTTTTCACAGGTCCATAGAGTGTGTGTTTAAAGTGTGTGTGTAAATAATAGTATCAATGTGAAATTTGGTCAGTGCAGTGTAGTGCTTCATACCTTCAGCAAATTCTACAAAACATACACACAGAAGCTAACCCTGATCATGAGAAAAAACTAAAAAAGTAACATGTAAGTAGATTTAATTTCACCTCAACTTTATATTGTTTTGTAAATCAAATGTAACTAAATAAATGAATAAATATCTAACAGATGTCGCTGATGATGCTCTTGATATAGAGCGAAACGCGTACGACACCAAAATAAACAAAATTCAATTGCATTGGCGTGTTATTCACCTTTATAAAAAATTGATTAACTTGCAATTGAGGAAATGGCCCACAACATCCAGTCACTAGCAGTCCTTTTTTGTACCCTCTCCAACTCCTGTATTTGACACGCAAAATGAGGGTCCCATACTACACTACCATATTCAAACAATGGTCTGACCAAGATTTTGTAACCCAATTCCTTTACTTCTCTCGCACATCCTCTCATCACTCTCTCCAACAAGTGCAGGACTTTGAAACCTTTTCCTACCACCTGTCCAATGTGTCCTGCCCAGTTAAGTTTGTTATCAAATGTAATGCCAAGATATTTACATTTCAAGTCTTCAACAAGCATTTCTTTCGCCACCTTATAATCGTAATTAACCTTTCGTTTTTTATTTGTGTATCTAATAAGCTGACTCTTCTTTGCATTAATCTTCATCCCATGTTTACCAACCCAACTAGATATCCTGTCCAAATCACCCTGCAGCTGTTTACAGTCCTCTACCGTCCGTATGGGATGCATGGATATGCATCGAGAATAGAAGTCGACAATTATTCAGATATGAGTCTCGTGATAGGATTATTACGGGAACATCTGGGCTAATAATTGCTGAATATTTACATATTTATTTACAGAAGGTTTCTGAAGGCATTGTACACCAATAGCTGTACATATATCTACACAAACATGGAAATAGCTGTAAATGACATCGCAGGTTGAGCCAGTTCTGTCTGGAACTGATATAGTTGGTGCAGTGCCGCCTTGATAACCACCACCAACATTATGGAAACTAGGAGAGGGAGCTTTGCAACATTGGTACCTCTAACCCGAACGCTGCACGACTATTGCGATACATTGTAACTTTTGTGATACTGACTAACTAACCACATACAACCCTTTTCTCAGTAGAGCCTACCAGCTGGTTTGCTGTCGCACATGAGAGCAAATGCATTGGTGATGCGAACCCGCAGGTCTGGTCTTTGTTTGGGGTTTCGTAAAAGACACAGTGTTCGTGCCACCAGTATCAGTTGATCTGCCAGACCTGCGGGTTCGCTTCACCAATGCATTTGCTCTCATTGACAGAGACATGCTGCGTTGGGTATGGGAAGAACTCGATTATAGCTTTGATGTGTGCAGAGTCACTAAAGATGCGCATATTGAGCATCTGTAGGCACTCAAAAAACTTTCACAGTTTGTTTATTTATCTGTATAATCTTGTAAGTATATTTCAAATAATAAATCTGTAGTAATTTTCCGAAATCACTGCAATCATTTTGAATAGACCTGTACATTGCGACAGTCAGATCTTGATCCAGCTGTGCTGAGGGTTTTACTAAGATAGCCCCCACTCCGCTCCAGTTGTCTGGAGAGGGCAAACCTTATCATCATCTAACTGCATGTGGTCATAGTGCCAGCTTGCAATCACCTTTCGGCGCTTGGAAATTGCCGAATAGCTGACTCGTGCTCTACTTTGTCGATCGTGGCTCTCTTAATGTTGCTTAATTTTACTCGCTCGCTTGTCCTCGATCCCAATTTGTAAATTTCACAAGGGAAACCTCTGGTTTCACTTCAAATCGTTTCCTTGAAATTACACTTGCAGTGTCTGACTGGCAGTGTGTTTTGTGTGTGCAGGCTACTACGCCGACCAGCTGTCCGTGGCCCAGGAGGTCCGAGGCAACTCCACCGTGCGAGTCAAGAACGAGAGTCGAGGCTTCCACCTCAACAACCTGTCCTACTAGCTATGTCTGACTGACAGTGTTTTGTGTGTGCATGCTACTACGCCGACCAGCTGTCCGTGGCCCAGGAGGTCCGAGGCAACTCCACCGTGCGAGTCAAGAACGAGAGTCGAGGCTTCCACCTCAACAACCTGTCCTACTAGCTATGTCTGACTGACAGTGTTTTGTGTGTGCAGGCTACTACGCCGACCAGCTGTCCGTGGCCCAGGAGGTCCGAGGCAACTCCACCGTGCGAGTCAAGAACGAGAGTCGAGGCTTCCACCTCAACAACCTGTCCTACTAGCTATGTCTGACTGACAGTGTTTTGTGTGTGCAGGCTACTACGCCGACCAGCTGTCCGTGGCCCAGGAGGTCCGAGGCAACTCCACCGTGCGAGTCAAGAACGAGAGTCGAGGCTTCCACCTCAACAACCTGTCCTACTAGCTATGTCTGACTGACAGTGTTTTGTGTGTGCAGGCTACTACGCCGACCAGCTGTCCGTGGCCCAGGAGGTCCGAGGCAACTCCACCGTGCGAGTCAAGAACGAGAGTCGAGGCTTCCACCTCAACAACCTGTCCTACTAGCTATGTCTGACTGACAGTGTTTTGTGTGTGCAGGCTACTACGCCGACCAGCTGTCCGTGGCCCAGGAGGTCCGAGGGAACTCCACCGTGCGAGTCAAGAACGAGAGTCGGGGCTTCCACCTCAACAACCTGTCCTACTAGCTATGTCTGACTGACAGTGTGTTGTGTGTGCAGGCTACTACGCCGACCAGCTGTCCGTGGCCCAGGAGGTCCGAGGGAACTCCACCGTGCGAGTCAAGAACGAGAGTCGGGGCTTCCACCTCAACAACCTGTCCTACTAGCTATGTCTGACTGGCAGTGTGTTTTGTGTGTGCAGGCTACTACGCCGACCAGCTGTCCGTGGCCCAGGAGGTCCGAGGCAACTCCACCGTGCGAGTCAAGAACGAGAGTCGAGGCTTCCACCTCAACAACCTGACCTACTAGCTATGTCTGACTGACAGTGTTTTGTGTGTGCAGGCTACTACGCCGACCAGCTGTCCGTGGCCCAGGAGGTCCGAGGGAACTCCACCGTGCGAGTCAAGAACGAGAGTCGGGGCTTCCACCTCAACAACCTGTCCTACTAGCTATGTCTGACTGACAGTGTGTTGTGTGTGCAGGCTACTACGCCGACCAGCTGTCCGTGGCCCAGGAGGTCCGAGGGAACTCCACCGTGCGAGTCAAGAACGAGAGTCGGGGCTTCCACCTCAACAACCTGTCCTACTAGCTATGTCTGACTGGCAGTGTGTTGTGTGTGCAGGCTACTACGCCGACCAGCTGTCCGTGGCCCAGGAGGTCCGAGGCAACTCCACCGTGCGAGTCAAGAACGAGAGTCGGGGCTTCCACCTCAACAACCTGTCCTACTAGCTATGTCTGACTGGCAGTGTGTTGTGTGTGCAGGCTACTACGCCGACCAGCTGTTTGTGGCCCAGGAGGTCCGAGGCAACTCCACCGTGCGAGTCAAGAACGAGAGTCGAGGCTTCCACCTCAACAACCTGTCCTACTAGCTATGTCTGACTGACAGTGTGTTGTGTGTGCAGGTTACTACGCCGACCAGCTGTCCGTGGCCCAGGAGGTCCGAGGCAACTCCACCGTGCGAGTCAAGAACGAGAGTCGAGGCTTCCACCTCAACAACCTGTCCTACGCGGGACCCATCGTCATGGGCGTCGGCGGTGAGTACACTTCCAACAAACTAGTCTCTCCAACGCAACTACCCGTCATTCGGAGCGGTAGAACTTTACGCAAGTTCAACTCACCAAAAATTGTTCTTAATTTGTCAACTATATCACTGGACTTAATCTTTGCTTGAACGGCGTTTCCTCTGACCAATGCTTAAAAAACACTGCTAACTTGTCCCTCTCACAGGTGCTGCCTAATTCAGGCCTCAGTGATTGATAAAGCGAGCAGTTCCTGACTATCTAACTTTGCCAAAACCACTTCTCAATTTGACAAACAAAAAACACTTCTTGGCTATCCAATATTATCACTTGACGTTGGCCCTAGACGTCAAGGTGTGATACAGCTACACCTCACAACTATTTAAATCTGCGAAACCTGTCAGTGTATTCCTAACCCTCATAATAACGATTGCTCCTAAAGTTTTCTGTCTATATGATAACCCCTTTCCGTCGTATTCTCGTCATAATTACGTCATAGTCGTGACGTTTACAGTTAACGCTACCCCTTAGCTCTTCCAAAAAATAAGTCGACTATATATTTCACCACTACATTTTACGTTTTGATAACATCCAATTAAAAATGCACTAAATAATATATGCTAATAATGACCTTGATTCATTAAAAACTATTTGATCATCTTCAATAGGTAAAACCACCATCGTTGAATACGGAAACCGGTTGTACCCTTTAAATTTTCGTCTGCGGCAGCATAATTGCGAGTGCCTGCTTGTTTATAACAGTTGCCGGAGGACCCTTCGGCAAGAAAGAAAGCTTTGGTGAGGATTGCTCCAACTTTTGGCTTTTTCCGGACGATTTAAGTGCTCGGCTCCAAATTCATTATCCGATACATAACCGGGAAAGCTCATTGGCACCTCATCTAGGAGTTGGCATTTACTGCTCCTTGATTATGCCGGTAATTAAATATGTTCGTCTCGTCTGGGCGTAAACTGCTAATTGCCACCGGAGAAAGTTGCAGGTGCTGCAAACCAGAACACTGAAGCGGGCACTACATCTGCTCGACCGTTTCCCCACTGACGCAGTACACGAGGCTCAACGGAAGATTCCGGCGACATGCCTATAAATTCTACAGTGTAGTACAGGGATGGCGAACCAAGGGCACGCGTGCCGATGATGGTACATGACCAAATAATTTGGGCACGGCGTTACTTAAGCAGGTACCTAATCCGTATAAGTAATTTATATTTCCGTTTAAATTATTTAAGATCATAGTAAAAAATCACATCGTGAATGATATTACCGGTGCCGGAACGACTACAGATTGCGCAAAAGGTATTTCGAGAGAATTTCTGACCGAACGGACTGAGTGAGCTAGCACAAACGGCGCGACGGCGGGAGGGGAGCTAAGACAGTTAATTCACTTGTTTGGTTTTGCTGGCGTCATTACTGCATTTACCAATTACGTATAGTTCTTGCATTTTTTAAACTAATTTCGTTAACACAGCAGCTTCTTTAAGTTTGTTTGAGATATATGTACAACTATTCAACATGGCAAATTTGTTAAAAAAAAAAAAAAAAAGTAATAAGGGTGTAATAGAGAATTTCAACCTTGGCGGACTGAGAAATATGACGTCATTAATAAAGCTGATAAAGCGGTGGGTACTTAATGTTCTGAAACGGTGTGTAGAACATCATCTCTAAAACGGCAACAAATCATAAATTTCTTTATCAAAAATAAATAAAAATAAAAAAATAAAACCGACCCAGAATAATACTAAACACTCGGTTCGAAACCGTTTGTCAGTTGACTCTACTTCAGCTTGCATGCTGCTAAAAGCAGCAAAGTATGAACCTAATATTAGTTATTTGGCATCTAATTTGCAACAACAGAAATTGCACTAGTTTCTTTTTATTTCATTTCCCATTAATTACTATGTCATAATAGTTTGATGGCCTCATTCAACATTTATTTGGAAAAAAATGGCACGTAGATCAATAAAGGTTAGCCATCCCTGGTGTAGTAGATCAAACTGCCAATCGACTAGTCAGTTGTCTCGGCGAATATGAAACTGCCACTGACAAACACAGCGAAAAGAATAATCAATAATACGCCAACAAGACGACTAACTAAAAGTTAAGAGATGCCAAACCAATAGAAGATCGATGGAGGGAATGTCTCAGGACCAGAACCTCCAATCGACCAGCTTTAAAGCTGAGACTGGCGAAGATGATAGAGGCATATGGTGGGCAGAATCCGCAGGTGAAACTGTCGAAGAGTTTTTAAACGTGGCATTGGGCCATGTCAGTTATACAGCCATTGCAATCGTGTTTTATTTATACCACAGTGTATATCGTCTTCAGCATTAAGGTTTTTACAGTATGGACAAGCCAACACGAGCGCCACACTTAATTAAAACCACGCGTCACGTGATAATGGCGGCTGGTACAGCCTGATGCAGTGTGAACTGACATCCAGTTAGTCTTCTTGCTGGACAGTCCAACGCAATGTGGTCAGTGGTTTGGATTCCTCCACAGTCACATCTTCAAGGAGACCCCACTTACAGTGCTGTTGCGTTGAACACTTCGTGTCCTACACGAAATCTATTCAGTTTCCACCAAAGTCGGCTAGGTAGATCAATACCGTGGAACACAGGTCGCAGGATCTTTCACATGCCCGACAATTTTGGTTGGCTTCCCACTCCTGTCTATTGAAATGTTCTCGAAATTAGCCGTGTGCGACGATTATACAAATCACCACAGCCAATATTTCACTTTCAATCTTCACCGTGTTTGTCAGTCTCTCTTCCCTTCTCGCTGTAACACCGCTTACACCGTAGAATCTATTGTTGAGTTAAATTCATTTTTAAATTAATTTTATATTATTGCGATGGAACGCATGCTCCGTTGGCAATTTCACTACACGCCCATTTTCCCCCTTTCCTGCACACACCTACTTTCTGCCCTCTACAAATGTCAACTTTAAATTCTTTCAACGTTTTTTGTAAATTATTCATCATATCCCTTGGTAGCTTAATTCCAATCCCTGACACCCTTACCTAAAAAAGAGAATCTTCACACACCCTTGTGACTGAACTGGAGTGCCAGCTTGTGGTCATGGTCATCTTTTCCCTTCCATGCATTACTTTTAATTCTTACACCAATATCTTTCCATGCCTCATCACCAACTTTGTACGCCTTGTACACTCCCATGACTCTCTTCACCTTCCTTCCGTCTTCCAATGAATCCCATTCCAGCTCTTTTATTATACCTGTTACTGATTACGTTCTGCAGCTATTTCCAGAAACAAATCTAGCAGCCCTTTTTTGCATCCTCTCCAACTCCTGTGTTTGATATCCAAAATATGGGTCCCATACTACACCACCATATTCAAGCAATGGTCTCACCAATGTTTTGTAACCCAATTCTCTTACTTCTCTCGTACATGCCTTTTCCTACTGCCTGTCTAATGTGTCCTGCCCAGTTAAGTTTGTTTTCAAATGTAAAGTCAAGATATCTACATTTCAATGTCTTCAACAAACAATTCTTTTCCCACCTTATAGTCATAATCAACCTTTAGTTTTTTATCCGTCTATCTAATAAGCTGACTCTTCTTTGGCATTTATCATCATCCCATATTTACCAACCCAACTAAATATCCTGTCCAGATCACCCTGCAGCTGCTCACAGTCCTCTGCAATTTTCATCCTATTATAAAGCATAATGTGATCTGCAAACAACCTATTCTAATAGCGCAATTAACATAATTATTCATTGGAAAAATTAATACAATGGTCCCAATACGCTATCCTATGACACTCCCATTTTTATTTCCACTTCTTTCTACCTTTTGCTGGGTACAAGAAATTTTAAATCACTTTCTCATCGGCTCCAATAGTTTTTATCTTATTTACTACCTACCATATTATGTCTCACTCTGTCAAAAGCCTTTGAAAGATCTAATGCTACGCTATCAATTTGACCTGCCTTGTCCATTTCATCCGAAATATCTTGCATATATCCCACCAACTGAGATTCGCATGAATATCCTTGGCTGAACCCATGTCGCCTACTTGAGAACCACTTACGTTCCTCACATATATTTCTGATATGGTTGTATATCAATCTCTCCATTCATTTACCTACCTCTGATGTTAAACTGATTGGTCTATAATTTTCGACCCTATTTGTCACCTCCTCCTTATTTGTTTTTCTGTTGCGTCAGTCTTTTCTTTTGCCATCAACGCTTCGATTCCCATAGAGTTAGTCTTCAGTGATTCTTCCACCAGCTGAATTTGCAGAAGTATCATTTCAGGGCTCATAGCCACCTGACACGGGTCTTCATGACATATCGTATAGCTCTGAATGATACGCGTTTTATAAACTTGAAAATAGCAAACTGAAAGCTCTCCAAATTAGTTTATCTCCCCTATAGATAACTTTCTCAATTGCGACCACCATCTAACTTTGAATGGGTAAGATCGGAATGCATTTTATTTTATTTATTTATTACGAAACATTATCAAAATAGACAAAGGACACATCAGCTGACTCAAGTAGCGTAACTACGTCTTAAGGCGCGTTCCCACGATCCCTTGTAACGAAGGCGAGACGGGACGGGACGGACGAATACTCGACCACACGCCATGGGAACAGGGCCGCCTCTGCTAGCGGAGACGAGACGCAGCTACCCACTCTGAGTCGGTAAACATCACAGGCGTGTGTAGTGGTGCGCTGTTGCCATCGGTTTGCAGCAGCTGTGCGCATCCCTTCTGTTGCTGTAAAGTGCTCGTGCCAAACGACACTAGGCAACATGGTGCGGAGGTGGCGGTGAGGTAAGCTAGGACTAACCTGCGGCCCGCGGTCGTCCCTACATTCCGGCTAATGAGGTCCCGTCTCGTCTCGCCTTCGTTACAAGGGATCGTGGGAATGCGCCTTTAGAGACTCCGCTGGTCACGCACACACCAGAGCATTTACTGCTTGTTTTGTTATTAACAGTTAGAGATCAGAGGTTTTGTCAAATACATTTCCTCCCGCGTTGTAGAATGGAAATCTTCACTTTTGGTGTGTCACTGCTGCTGCTCTGTCTGTTAATTAATAAGACATTTTATAATCCACAGAGAAAATTCTCGACGCAAATAAAGGGTCTACTATTCGTTTCAAGAATGCAAACAATGGCCCAAATAATCTGTTGCTATCAAAAGCAACTGAGACTAACTTAAAACTATTCGTACTTAGCATAAATAATCTCAAGAGTAATTACAAAGAATTTACAAGCATTTGCAATCGTTTAAACAAAAGAAGTGGTTTTAACACTTCGAAAATGCACTTAAATATGGCAGCTGGCACTACATAACATATTAAAGTTCTAAAATCTTGAGCACGGCTGCGTTACAGCAACAGTGAAACTCGTATTAGGTACAATAATAGCCAATCAGTTGCTTAAATTTTTGATTATTAATCTTAACTGCAGTTTCAGCAAACATAAGCTTGTCTTCTTCAGAAATACATTTAGGCGTTCATAGACGGATACAATAGGGCCTATATCACGTCTGTCATTTTAGTGCAAACCTGCAACTGAGTTGGCGGGAATCTCCCGCCCTATGCAGACAGTGGATGCAATGACGCAAGTAGTAATCCTGTTTGAAATTGTTGAAATAGTGCAGGTTCGCACTAAAATGACAGAAGTGGTATATTGTATCCGACTATGAACCCCTAAATGTACTTCTGAAGAAGACAAGCTTACGTTTGACGAAAATGCCGTCAATATTAATAAATGAAAAATTTAAGCAACTGGTTGGCTATTATTGTACCTAATATTAAAGCCCTTTAATTAAAATATTAGGTAACGAATTACAATTTTAACACACTCATTCAAAAAAGGTTTTACATACACAATACAAAATATCACATACATACATAGATCGAACGAACCAATGTACAATAAATTAATTATTTTGTTTATTTTATACAAATTTAATTAGATTATGGGAGGACAATCAAGGGGAAATTAAGTTACACTAATATTTCAATACCCTTAGCAATTCGTAGAAAGATCTCGATTGGTTATTTTTTTTTTTTTTTTTATTTTTTTTGCAGAGGATGTATGCTGCTCCAGAGATTGTATGGAGCAGCTATAACAAAGCGATCTTGTTTTGTTTATGCAGCGCGTTTGTCTACATCTGACTCAGACGGTGAAAACCGTTAAATTATTTTAATCAACACAAAATGGCGGCTGCGAATGGCATAAAATCTGACAAAATCTTTCTTCCGATGGGTGCTAACAGCAATACTCCGTGCTGCTCAGTACATATCACTCACTGGTTTTAATAACAGATAAATAACAATAACAATGTTACTGACATTTTGAAGAATAATAAACAACGATATGTCCGCTGCGTCACAGTATGTTGATTTAAAATAAGTACGTGATCCGCCCTAGTTGCAGATCATGATGGGGTGGTGTGTAACCTCCGCGCTCATTAGTGTTTAATCTGCGATGAAGCCTGTCGAATATGTCTGAGCTCCGGTTGGGATTTATTCACTGGCGCTCCGTGCGGCCGTGATACGAACTACGAGATGCCTCTGGTGGCATTTCTGGCGGAATCCGAACCGACCCGATGAAGCAGCCAGCCAATTAGCAGCCTCCTAATGAAGCCGGCGGACATAATTACCGCCGACCAACAACCACCGCCATTCAGTGACACACGCGCGTGTGTGTGTGCGAGCAAACATACGCCCACACACAAATCAATCCACTGGCTGGATGGAAAACGTAAGCTCTCCAGCTTCCGGAGCTTCCAAGCTATGCATTATATAAAGAAAATAGGTCGAAAAATCGTCATGGATGCTTTAGTTTTTATTACAGTTCCGCTCCCAACGGAAAAAGTTTTATACTTCACATTTCAACATCAGATGTATATCGTTGATCTAAAACCGAATATTGTGTCAGACACCTTCTTAGATTATATCTTATCGGGGTCATCTAGACGGTATAATCATCAATACTAATAAAACGACAATTTGGTCAAAGCATCTGTTACACGCACCCAGCCTTCGTTGCCGGACTAACGGCCAGAAATGTTATTACGAAATCGAAGTTACGGACATTTCTATTCGGTTTTAAGCAAACAGAAGAAATCAGTTATCA
The DNA here is from genome assembly GCA_031002005.1 of Vandiemenella viatica. Classification (NCBI taxonomy): domain Eukaryota; kingdom Metazoa; phylum Arthropoda; class Insecta; order Orthoptera; family Morabidae; genus Vandiemenella; species Vandiemenella viatica. The sequence continues at coordinate 14,609,061 of CM061920.1, read as the reverse complement.
TAACACGAAAGAATATGTATTTAGTTTAGTTCAACATATTAATTATTAGTATTTTTTTATCTTTTTAGTTGAGGAAGTCAGGGAATGGAATAAATTACCAAGGGATGTATTGAATAATTTACCAAAATACTAAAGAATTTTTAAATTTAAAATTCATAAAGCACAAAAGTACGTACCATTAGAGAATTAAAAGTAACCTAAATGTTAAAGTGGATGTTTTCTGAAATTGCCACCAGGGCATCATTAAAAATGTTTCAACGAATCATATAAGCGCACCTTAATTATAGCTCTATTTATTAGGTAACCTGATATCTACATCTACATTTGTACTCTGCAATTCACAGAATTGAGGGTGGCAGAGGGTGCTCAGCACCAAAGCTAATATGTTCGCTGTGCATTCCAATCCGGTAATCATACGAGGGGAAAAAGAATTAATATAAGCATCAATGCGGTACCTTACTTCTCTAATCTTATCTTTCCTGAAATTGCGACCCAAAGAGGTTGGTGGACGAAGTATTTAATCGCACTCTATGTGTAAGTGGGAGTACGCATGTTTACCAATAAGTTTATACGAAACTTGCGTCGTCTATCTACCAGACACTACCAACCCAATCTTCTAATCAGTTCCGTGAGGCTTTCGTAAGAACTATAGCGAGCGGTCACGGATCTAGAGGTTCTTCTCTGTACTTTCTCTATACTTTCGATCAACCCCTTACGAAACGGATCCCAAATGGCACAACAGTGGTCCAAATGTGGACGCACTAGAATTTGGTGAATATCTCTTATGTTTTTTTGCATTACAAGTTTTAAAGTTCCGACCTATAAATCGCAGCCTATAATTAAGTCTATCTATAACCGAATTAATGACGTCCTATTTCAGGGTCCTTTGTACTGTTACGCCCAAATACTTTATACAATCGCGTGCAGCGTACCAACCTAACAATCAGTTACTTTCCTCTGTTATACAAATGAATTCGTCATACAAATTAATAAAATAGAGAGAATAAAACAAAGGAGCAAATTATAACTAAAACAAAAAAAAATGCCTAACAGCCAAAGGCTAAGTGTGAAGGAAACTATGTTTCTTTACAGAATCATTCTGTTACTGAATGTATCAGGAGCATGTGACCGGAAGCGGAAGCCTCCAGTGTGACGCCAGTGGTTCCGCTTATTGTGTCAGATGCGCAATGCATGACGTCATACATCCGCCCCAAACATTGCAGTCACCCACGCTCTGTTTAAAGAGAACTGAGAAAATATTTGCTCACTGGGAACACGGCTTGCAAATATTTGTGTGTTCGCCAAATACTGGCTCTTTCGCAGGAAATGCAAAACTTGGATACGATTCTCTTTAAAACCACCTGGTTTGATGGTTTCTTGGTCAACTTTGTATTGGAGAGGTCTTGTGGCTCAGGAGTTAAGGCGTCTGAATGGAGATCGAGGATCCCCGATTCGAATCCCTGTCTCGGCGGGTATTTTCAAAGGATCTTAGCCCAACCTTCAGCTGTGGCACAGCTTGGAGTGCCCCAGGGAAGCTCCTGGTATTCCTATTCTGTGTTACGTTCCCTGTAACCGGTAGGATTGCCGGGCGGCTACAATAGGGGCGGATTGCGCAGCCAGTAAAAAACATTTCACCAGGTCATTACGACATTTACCAATAGATCTGTGTTACTTCAAGGAAATTGTGACAGTGTCTTCATGTCGATAAAATTATTGTTGTAATTCGAAGTTTTCCCTAGTTGACTAAAATACGTAATGCAGGAGCCCGAATGGTGATCGCCAACGTACGTTCAAATCCCGTCCGGCCAAACCAGATTTAGATTTTCGATGGTTTCCTGAAATCACTCTAGGCGTATACCGGGACAGTTCCTAAAAACTTCTATTACGAAATTCCTCCCTTTTTCTTTCCGTAATCCTCCTCCGCGTCTCTAATAACCTCGATGTCGACAAGGTCTAAAGTATAAAGTAAAAAAAAAAAAAGCTGTGTTCAAACAATTAGACTTAATGTTCTTTTCAGAACGACATTTTACATGATATACATTAGTTAATATTGCGTCTTGGCTACCTTAATAAATGACACAGACTGAGTACCGAAGCCAAGAGCCCATGAAAGGTAAAAACAGTAAAATTTGGAAATTTTGTGCGTTTGCTTATGTGTGTGAACGTATTTTAATAGAACTGCACAAACTTATATCTTATGTCGTCAAGTAACTTACTTTTTATCCGATTAGTAACACAGTTCTCGATGATAGAGAGCGCAAAATCTGAAATTTTTTAGTTCTCGTCTGTGCATATGTGCATCAGGTAAAAACTAGCACAGGTCATTGGAGGATATTTCAAATAAACTACACACACTGACAGATTACGTCTCGGGTAACATACAGTATACTTTTAACCATGTTATAATTATAGTACCCGATTATACAGATGGCAAACTGGTAAATTTTGAAATTTTCGTTTGTCTCCTCTCAAACGTAAAGAAAAATAACGAACAAATTTCAGCTAAACATGGCAATATAGGTCTTGGGTTAACTACAAGATATTTTTTATCCAGGTACGTTTAATAGCTGCACTCAATAACGTCAAAAATTACACGTACCTCCAGTGGCGTAGCTAGGTCAACAAGGGCCCCGGTGCAAAAGAATTGTTTTGGGCCCTCAGGCCAGATGGGTGACCCTTTAGCTCTGCCTATTTGCTGGTAGGGGCCCCCCTGAGTTGAGCTTGGGGGCCCTGGGATGTACTTGGGGGCCCATAAGCAGTAGCGTATCTGGGTTCACCAGGCCCTCAGAGCAAAAAAAAAAAAAAAAAGAAAAAGAAAGGTCGCCCATTTGCCCTGAAGGCATGTGGGCCTTCTGAGCTGCGCTTGGGGGCCCCTTGGGTTGCGCTTGTGGCACCCCTCAGCGTGGGGGGCACCGTGCACTGCACCGCCTAGCCCTATCGTAGCGACGCCCCTGGGTACCTCAAAACACTGCATGGATTTTAATTAGATGTGGTACATTGATGACTTGTATCCACTAGGTTTTTGCAAATAATCTTGATAAAAAATAGGCAAGCAAAGGAAAAAGTAGTGATTGTTTCTAACTTTGTTTATGTACGTTTTGTACTCTCATATAGTTCACTTAGGCGCCAACGGATGGAAATATTGGTCTTTTATACGCTATCACGATATGATTAAATCGTATAGACTATAACAGATTGAGCTGCGATTGAATTAGAGATTTATAAAAAGGAACTTAGTTCACACCCCGAAAGAGGCATAACTCACGTGTCATAGACAAGATTCGTTGGCGAACTGTCAATGGCTGGAGATGTTTTCTCTTTCTCCATAAATAAAAACTATTTTGTTTAACTCGGCATGTTGATTCTTATTTATTTACAACAAAAATTTGGTGGAAGGAAAAAATCTTATGGGGTCGCCGTAATAGAAGCAGGTCATAAAATAACCTAAATTTTTTTGACATGTAATGAGAAACAGGAAAATTTACTAAAGCGTTCTTTATGATCGGAATAATACTCTGTTTAGAAACTTTTCCAGAACAATAAAAAAAAATCGTTGAATTTTGATGTTTTTTGGATAAAATTGCTAGTAACAAAACAAAGAAGGGTATCGATATAAAAATTCATAATGCGAGGCACAGATGCTACGTTAATTTTCTCGCTAACAGTCTACCTCACTAACTAGCGCCAACGGCCATACCACGTTGAAAACACCGGACTATCTGGGTCTACAAGATGGTAGACTTTGTGACATAACAATTTTTTCTGATAGTTGATCAAGTTTTTTGAAACCAGATCAATTATCACAGCATATTAGCTGGGGAGTGTAAGTAGTGTGTGCGGCGCCATCTTGGATTTTCCCCCTCCCTCCCCCCCGCCGCGCACGTGCCGCCAGACCACCCACGTCGCGCAGGTGTTCGCCTGGCCACGTGCCCACCATAAATCATCAACACCTGTCATCAAGCTGTCAAGAAGGCCACGGCCACTTCTTAGCCTGAGTTACGGGTCATAAATCGTCTAAATGGCTTTATTATTTATTTTTTTAAACCTCAATTACGGTACAATATTCACTTTAGTATTACATTCTTGTGGTGTGGCGTATCGAAGGCGGGCCGGCGCCAAACTTGTGGTCAGTTTGTGGTCATTCCCGCCCCCTCCCCCCCGCGCACGTCCGCGCAGGTGTTCGCCTCAGATCATAAATGGGAATAATATGCTAATGAGGCTACGCGGCGGGGTCGTCGCGGGGATTACGTAATATTTCCGGCAGTGCAAGACCCTACCCTACCCTGGGGGGGGGCACAAATCTTACCTAGGTGAATGTGTATGAATGTTTGCAAATAGTGTTTGTCTGAAGAGGAAATATACCGTTTATCTGTTATCTAGTTGGTAAATATATACAGTGCACTGCTTAGGTTGCTGCAAAAACATGTATACCAGTATAGTTCAAATATTTCAATGCTGTACATATTAAAAAAACAAAAAAAAAAATATGGAAAGTTAAAAATTTATTCACAAATTCGCCTATTCCTCTTAGGCAGTTGGTCGTGGGTTCAAAGTTCTAAACATATAAATTAAGATTTAATCTTTAAATAGTGTTTACGACATATCAATTTACAAGTAATTTTTCTACCAAGTGCAGAGAAATTTATTCTTGAGAATCTGTCGAGCCGTTTTCGAGATACTAGTTTTTAACGTTATATGATGTTGAATAAGCCGCCCGCCCGCTGACTTGAATGAATTTCATATACCCCGCAGCCAGCAGGCCACCCCAACCCTACCTGGAGCCGCAATGTATTATACTGTTTGGGGCCCGCACGAAAAAAAAAAAAAAAAAATCCCATCGACCGCCATTAATTCTTTGCCCGCCCCATCTGTTTTGAGAGGTGTCCTCCTAACAAAACGTTCTTAGGTGCCGCCACCCCTTTCATGATATAATAATTGTAGATTGCACTTGAATTCAGAGTACAGATACATTATTTTTTATTCGTTGAATACGAAATAACGAAATCCTTGATAATTTCCCAACATGAATACGACAAAAACATTCTGAAAGCTGTGAACATTTCAACGACTGGGCAATAAAATCTGGTATTTCAGATAGTGTACTAAGTACCTAGGTTATATTCCCAAACATCGCCACAGTATGTGTGGAGTAAGAACAAACGACATTATTGATACTGGCTGGTAATGTGAGTAAGCATTCAGCCACGGCCTTTAGAAGGAATCATCCCGGTATTCTCCTGGAGTAATTTCGGAAACCATGGAAAACCGAAATCCGTATACCGGACGGGGATTCGAACCGCCGTCCTCCCGAATGCGAGGCCTGAACGAGGGCGATGATTGAGGAATAATACGTGCTTTGCCATGTAAAGTTATCCTCTCAAGCCATTTAGTACTATATGGTTGCTGTGTTCTTTGGTTAATCTTCGGTGATGCATGTCAGTGACAATTAGCATTACAGGATGCTTCAGTAAAGACGAACTCAAGCACTACGTGGTGTTTAGTTTGCAAAAAAAATAACCCGCACGATTCCTAACCAGCAGATCGTGAAGCAAAGTCCTAGGTTAAATCGCGAACCTATTCGTAGTTCGAATGGATCGCATGCGACACTGTTGATGGTGTCTTTCGGAAGAGTATGCCTAAACGGGTTTCACCCTCACCATCACGGTGAAGGCGATTCTCGGGTATGGCACGCACTCTGTCGCTGCAGATGTTATGACAACCAACTAGCACACGATTCGCTTTGAAATAATAATACTCACTAAGACGCGACCCTGCTGACTGCAGGGAAATACTTCTTACATATTTGGGTCGTAATGACCGCATGAAGGAAACAAGGTTTTGTATTCTTTCTTTCTATCTTCGGAATGCTCATATGGCCCCTTAGGCGGCTCTAAGGGAAGAACTGATCGCACCTGCCGGTTTGGGAGTCTGCATCCCGCTATTTCTACGCTATCATTTTGACTGATTTCTTAGTATGTTACATCATATTAAATCTAAAATGAGATAAAATAAATCGTTTTCCTTACCGGATGAGAAGTAGTTTAATATGGAAGATAAAAAAATCACTATTTTCGGAATCTTCCTAATTCGCATCTACAGTTCTTAAAAAGAAAAACACGTCTAGTTTTTGAAATAATAAACAGAAAAAGTAAGAAAATAAGAGGAATTACTTGCGGTCAATGCGCTCCGCTCTTGGCATCATGTGTTCGATACCACTTGTACTGACACCAAAATAAAATTCGCAATACCACATTGCTGCCAGTCTCTTAGCAAAACATAGCACGTCATATACATATCGTACCACGGAAAAGCATTATATCGACATCGAGGTCATTAGAGGCGGGATGGGACTGGGGACAAGGAACGGGAAGGAATTCGGCCATGGCCTTTTGAACGAAGCATCCCGGCATTCGCCTGGAGTGATTTGGAGAAACCATGGAAAAACCAAATCTGGATGCCGGACGGGGATTCGAACTGCCGTCCTCCCGAATGTGAGGACAGAACGCTAACCGTTACACCACCACGCTCGGTAATTGGAAATCGTTGGGGACTGCCAACAGAAGTGAAAACTTAAAACTAAGAATATCATAGGCGCAACACGGCATACTTAGAGCTGCAGATAACTAAATAATAACAATTCCGTGTGGTCGTAATGACATGGTGACAGGGTTTCTAATGTCGCGCATTCCTACCGGTAAATACTATATTACTAAGAGAATATGATCACACGATCAGATACAGGAGTTAAATGAATTCGGTATTGGTGACTTAGTGCATGCCAATTGTTTCTGAGTGAGGTGTTGTTTTTTTTTTTTTTTAAATAACATACATAGTGCATACCGTATCGTTGTGATATTGCCAACTATGCGTAGTTTTTGCCCTCTAAATCATTTGGATCATGGTGGTAATGTCATGCTCTGACAGGATTTTTCTTCTTCTGATTATCGAAGACTATCATGTCTATTGAAATAGAAAGTTTATACGGATGTGTGTGTTATTTAGTTCGTATCAGTGTGTGCCAGTAAAACGTAGTAATATCACGTCATTGTTTGCTGTGTAATGTTAACTATACCAATATGTTTTGGTAGTTGTGGATATGATGTTTGTGATACTACATGCATGTGGAAAGTATAAATAAAAAACAAAACATCTTGTACATTATTCACTTTTATTTTTTTTTTACCCACTCCCCAGTTCCCACCTTGTCAAGTTATTTTTTCACGAGTTCTTGTAGTGGATTATTCCTTCATCACCAAATACCACTTCAATGGACTACTGAAAAGTGCCAAGTACATACAAAAATGTAAGTTAATAAAATACAAAAAAATTTCAAGAACAATGTTGACAGTTCGAAAATATTCGAAAAGTGTGTAACATTACCGATTTCCAAATATTTAATAAGCGAATGTGTGGTTGAAATATATATGATTGACTAGATAAAAAATGGTCAGTGCATAATAGAAACCGTAGGCATATGTTAATACGCACATAAATTGACACAACAATGTAGTTCTATCGTCGTCTCTTACACATATCTTGAGATGCTGAAAATCTCAAACGAAGAAGTACTTCATCGGATAGAGAAACAAAAAGAACTGCTACCCACGATAAAGCATAGGAAAACACAATATCTAGGACACATTATGCGAGCTGGGAGGCACCAGCTACTGCAACTCATCATTGAAGGGGAGATATAGGGGAAAAGATCTGTTGGAAAGAGATGGATTTCGTGGCTGAAGGACATTCAGAGATGGTACAACTGCACGTCAGAAGAGGCTTTCTATGTTGCAAAAATCACAAATGGCTGATTTCAGTTATACGTCTCACAAATTGTACATTAGCATAGGCTATTACGTTTTATACCGGTAAATACTATATTACTAAGAAAATATGATCACACGATCAGATACAGGAGTTAAATGAATTCGGTATTGGGGACTTAGTGCATGCCTATTGTTTCTGAGTGGGGTGTCTGTATTATACGAGGTGGGAGGCACCAGCTGCTGCAACTCATCATTGAAGGGAAATGTGTCACTCCCCACGTATTTCCTTAAAAAAGGTGTGAAAAAAATGATTAAAATACCTTAAGCCACAAAATTCCATTTCACTTCACGAAAAAGTCACGATTTACATCTGCCTGCATTACACAGCAAAGTGGCATCTTTATGAAGTGTATTCATCACTGAAATGGACTAAAGAAAAGCGTGATATCTGTGTAAATTGCGTGTTCGGCTGATAAGGCAGTCTCCGGGAAGAAGAAGAAGAAAAAGAATGATAACTGGACAGATGTGTGCATCACAGAGCTCAATGTTATCGAATGCCTAGCCATCAGTAGACACACGAGCCGTCATAACTTGCGTTATATTAGGGTAAGTTCAGGTCAGCTGCGCTGGATAAATTGTTGCATTGTGTTAACAATTGAGCTTGGTGTTACAGCCAATTGCACTGTTTGACCAAAGTCGCAAGTGCTGTGGATATGATGTTTGTGAGACCACACACCTAGCCATGGCCATCGCCAAGTCTGTTTCAAGGAAAAAAATAACCAGTTTATGTTGAAATAATAACTTTCTCAGCCTTTTTTCAGTCTTCAGTATCGAAGTCTCTTGTGAATGATTCCACTAACTAAAGTGATGCTTGACAGGCATACTATCCTTAGTTTCCCCTTGCGAAATGTCTGATCTAACAGTTCAGCTGAGACATTTAGGGTGGCAAAATCCGTAATTGGGGAGATAAACACGCAGGCTCTTCCATGATGGCTGCCCTGATAATGCTCTCAATCAGTTTTACTCTATCATCTACGTGGAATGGCTGTATCAAAATACAAGTTTCACAAAAAATTAATGCAAAACACTTTATTAGAGAGCTTGCATAAGACGAAAATAAATTACCTCCCTTACAATAATCCTCAACTATCGATAGGAATGCAAACTCTAGATAAAAAAAGTGCAACGCACCTCATTAATGAAAGTTACTACATTAAAATTCTCCACACATTGACAGGGAAACATCTTTGGGACATTGATGTGCCAAGGCTGTGAAACATTACCGAGTTGTTCGTACGGTGCTGGCAGAGTAAGCGCACGGATGCTCGAGTCTTGCGATTTGAATGTCTGCAAAAACGTGGAGTTCTTCGTGATAAATTTATAAACTTTCGAAACAAATCACTGCCACAATTTTTTAAATTATGCAAGTATGCTGTACACACTACAAGGCATAGACACATAGAGCATCATAGTACACCAAGATACATAAAAATATTAAAACACACACCAAATGTACAACGAAGATACTGAATGCAAGTCACATATCGTTACATGCACGAAGGACCGACAATACCGTTAAAAACCACCAAGATTTCTGAGAGGCATTTCGTGTTTTTCTACACCCATTAAATTTCAAGTACAGAATCAGAACATAACATACTTCTGAATCCGCTCGGAGCTCATATCGTATATTATTTGCACACTTTTTAACATGATTCTAATGTATCACTTTTCAATTTTTTGAAGAGTGCACCGGGCATCCTTCGAAGAGATATTTCCAAAATCAATGATCAGGATGAATCCTGCAACACGCGCAGAAACCTCTCCGCAAATAACCTTACACACGCACACAGCAACGTAACATCAACACACATAGACCAAATCACGTCCTCAACAGAGTTAAAAAAAAGGTTTCATCAAATATAGAAAAATCTTAAGACAGAATATTTTTACCCACCTTCCATTAAAAAGTCCTTAGGTTAGGTTAGGTAGGTGAACTGTGCGTTGTTATATTGCATTAGACCACGGAAATAATTTGGGGTAGGGCTATAGTCACGTGCACTAGTTATCACAGTGTTGTTCTGATGACATCGTTGAGACTTGGAATTCCTAAGGTTCTTCACCATACCGAAGTGGCTTGGGCCCTTAAAAAAACACGATCCCTTGGGCCAAGTGTTTTAAAATCGCATTTATTCATTCATACTGAAAATAGGCTTATAATAAAAAGTGCTGTACCAATTCTATCGTGTTAGGAAATCTATGTGATGCATATTTTCCACACATACCACCTTTTCATCATGATAGTGTGCGCATGGGATTGAAACAACAAATATGAGCATCATAGCACTGAATGTATACCATCCAAGGCGCTAACAGAACGTATCAGGCACATTAACACACAAGACATAGCTAAAACCGCTATCATCAGTAAATTTACAAACCTACATAAATTTAACTAAACTCCGGTGAATATAGGATGTGTGACATTTTGGGGTAAGTTAGGTTAGTACACTATATCTTAACAATAACTCAGTTTTCTGTAGCTTGGCACATTGAGTATGACTAACTTAAATCTCGATCGGAGTGTTACAGTTATGCACACGATTTACTCAATATCGCTTGTGAAACGTATACTTCATCTAATGAAGGTAGGATAAGTTAGTGTAAGCTAGCAGTAATTGAGGTTATTGCAGGTGTATCATGCTAGGCAAGCCCAGCATGTTACGGAGGCGCGTGTGAAACTACAACTTTATGTAATGAGTGTGGGATTCACTAGAGTTTAACCCCAGTTTCAGTTAATCACACCCTAGCAGTAATTGAGGTTAATGTAGGTAAGATACGTTAATCATACCCACTTGTTACGTGTTAGCTCAGTATTACGCGCGAGCGCGTAAACTGACTAACACAATGTAACAAGTTGGGTATGATTAACGTATCTTACCTACATTAACCTCAATTACTGCTAGGGTGTGATTAACCTGAAACTGGGGTTAAACTCTAGTGAATCCCACACTCATTACATAAAGTTGTAGTTTCACACGCGCCTCCGTAACATGCTGGGCTTCCTAGCATGATACACCTGCAATAACCTCAATTACTGCTAGCTTACACTAACTTATCCTACCTTCATTAGATGAAGTATACGTTTCACAAGCGATATTGAGTAAATCGTGTGCATAACTGTAACACTCCGATCGAGATTTAAGTTAGTCATACTCAATGTGCCAAGCTACAGAAAACTGAGTTATTGTTAAGATATAGTGTACTAACCTAACTTACCCCAAAAATGTCACACATCCTATATTCACCGGAGTTTAGTTAAATTTATGTAGGTTTGTAAATTTACTGATGATAGCGGTTTTAGCTATGTCTTGTGTGTTAATGTGCCTGATACGTTCTGTTAGCGCCTTGGATGGTATACATTCAGTGCTATGATGCTCATATTTGTTGTTTCAATCCCATGCGCACACTATCATGATGAAAAGGTGGTATGTGTGGAAAATATGCATCACATAGATTTCCTAACACGATAGAATTGGTACAGCACTTTTTATTATAAGCCTATTTTCAGTATGAATGAATAAATGCGATTTTAAAACACTTGGCCCAAGGGATCGTGTTTTTTAAGGGCCCAAGCCACTTCGGTATGGTGAAGAACCTTAGGAATTCCAAGTCTCAACGATGTCATCAGAACAACACTGTGATAACTAGTGCACGTGACTATAGCCCTACCCCAAATTATTTCCGTGGTCTAATGCAATATAACAACGCACAGTTCACCTACCTAACCTAACCTAAGGACTTTTTAATGGAAGGTGGGTAAAAATATTCTGTCTTAAGATTTTTCTATATTTGATGAAACCTTTTTTAACTCTGTTGAGGACGTGATTTGGTCTATGTGTGTTGATGTTACGTTGCTGTGTGCGTGTGTAAGGTTATTTGCGGAGAGGTTTCTGCGCGTGTTGCAGGATTCATCCTGATCATTGATTTTGGAAATATCTCTTCGAAGGATGCCCGGTGCACTCTTCAAAAAAATTGAAAAGTGATACATTAGAATCATGTTAAAAAAGTGTGCAAATAATATACGATATGAGCTCCGAGCGGATTCAGAAGTATGTTATGTTCTGATTCTGTACTTGAAATTTAATGGGTGTAGAAAAACACGAAATGCCTCTCAGAAATCTTGGGTTTTTAACGGTATTGTCGGTCCTTCGTGCATGTAACGATATGTGACTTGCATTCAGTATCTTCGTTGTACATTTGGTGTGTGTTTTAATATTTTTATGTATCTTGGTGTACTATGATGCTCTATGTGTCTATGCCTTGTAGTGTGTACAGCATACTTGCATAATTTAAAAAATTGTGGCAGTGATTTGTTTCGGAAAGTTTATAAATTTATCACGAAGAACTCCACGTTTTTGCAGACATTCAAATCGCAAGACTCGAGCATCCGTGCGCTTACTCTGCCAGCACCGTACGAACAACTCGGTAATGTTTCACAGCCTTGGCACATCAATGTCCCAAAGATGTTTCCCTGTCAATGTGTGGAGAATTTTAATGTAGTAACTTTCATTAATGAGGTGCGTTGCACTTTTTTTATCTAGAGTTTGCATTCCTATCGATAGTTGAGGATTATTGTAAGGGAGGTAATTTATTTTCGTCTTATGCAAGCTCTCTAATAAAGTGTTTTGCATTAATTTTTTGTGAAACTTGTATTTTGATACAGCCATTCCACGTAGATGATAGAGTAAAACTGATTGAGAGCATTATCAGGGCAGCCATCATGGAAGAGCCTGCGTGTTTATCTCCCCAATTACGGATTTTGCCACCCTAACCATGTCTCAGCTGAACTGTTAGATCAGACATTTCGCAAGGGGAAACTAAGGATAGTATGCCTGTCAAGCATCACTTTAGTTAGTGGAATCATTCACAAGAGACTTCGATACTTCAACATAAACTGGTTATTTTTTTCCTTGAAACAGACTTGGCGATGGCCATGGCTAGGTGTGTGGTCTCACAAACATCATATCCACAGCACTTGCGACTTTGGTCAAACAGTGCAATTGGCTGTAACACCAAGCTCAATTGTTAACACAATGCAACAATTTATCCAGCGCAGCTGACCTGAACTACCCTAATATAACGCAAGTTATGACGGCTCGTGTGTCTACTGATGGCTAGGCATTCGATAACATTGAGCTCTGTGATGCACACATCTGTCCAGTTATCATTCTTTTTCTTCTTCTTCTTCTTCCCGGAGACTGCCTTATCAGCCGAACACGCAATTTACACAGATATCACGCTTTTCTTTAGTCCATTTCAGTGATGAATACACTTCATAAAGATGCCACTTTGCTGTGTAATGCAGGCAGATGTAAATCGTGACTTTTTCGTGAAGTGAAATGGAATTTTTGTGGCTTAAGGTATTTTAATCATTTTTTTTCACACCTTTTTTAAGGAAATACGTGGGGAGTGAGACATTTCCCTTCAATGATGAGTTGCAGCAGCTGGTGCCTCCCACCTCGTATAATACAGACACCCCACTCAGAAACAATAGGCATGCACTAAGTCCCCAATACCGAATTCATTTAACTCCTGTATCTGATCGTGTGATCATATTTTCTTAGTAATATAGTATTTACCGGTATAAAACGTAATAGCCTATGCTAATGTACAATTTGTGAGACGTATAACTGAAATCAGCCATTTGTGATTTTTGCAACATAGAAAGCCTCTTCTGACGTGCAGTTGTACCATCTCTGAATGTCCTTCAGCCACGAAATCCATCTCTTTCCAACAGATCTTTTCCCCTATATCTCCCCTTCAATGATGAGTTGCAGTAGCTGGTGCCTCCCAGCTCGCATAATGTGTCCTAGATATTGTGTTTTCCTATGCTTTATCGTGGGTAGCAGTTCTTTTTGTTTCTCTATCCGATGAAGTACTTCTTCGTTTGAGATTTTCAGCATCTCAAGATATGTGTAAGAGACGACGATAGAACTACATTGTTGTGTCAATTTATGTGCGTATTAACATATGCCTACGGTTTCTATTATGCACTGACCATTTTTTATCTAGTCAATCATATATATTTCAACCACACATTCGCTTATTAAATATTTGGAAATCGGTAATGTTACACTTTTCGAATATTTTCGAACTGTCAACATTGTTCTTGAAATTTTTTTGTATTTTATTAACTTACATTTTTGTATGTACTTGGCACTTTTCAGTAGTCCATTGAAGTGGTATTTGGTGATGAAGGAATAATCCACTACAAGAACTCGTGAAAAATAACTTGACAAGGTGGGAACTGGGGAGGTGGGTAAAAAAAAATAAAAGTGAATAATGTACAAGATGTTTTGTTTTTATTTATACTTTCCACATGCATGTAGTATCACAAACATCATATCCACAACTACCAAAACATATTGGTATAGTTAACATTACACAGCAAACAATGACGTGATATTACTACGTTTTACTGGCACACACTGATACGAACTAAATAACACACACATCCGTATAAACTTTCTATTTCAATAGACATGATAGTCTTCGATAATCAGAAGAAGAAAAAATCCTGTCAGAGCATGACATTACCACCATGATCCAAATGATTTAGAGGGCAAAAACTACGCATAGTTGGCAATATCACAACGATACGGTATGCACTATGTATGTTATTTTTAAAAAAAAAAAAAACAGACACCTCACTCAGAAACAATTGGCATGCACTAAGTCACCAATACCGAATTCATTTAACTCCTGTATCTGATCGTGTGATCATATTCTCTTAGTAATATAGTATTTACCGGTAGGAATGCGCGACATTAGAAACCCTGTCACCATGTCATTACGACCACACGGAATTGTTATTATTTAGTTATCTGCAGCTCTAAGTATGCCGTGTTGCGCCTATGATATTCTTAGTTTTAAGTTTTCACTTCTGTTGGCAGTCCCCAACGATTTCCAATTACCGAGCGTGGTGGTGTAACGGTTAGCGTTCTGTCCTCACATTCGGGAGGACGGCAGTTCGAATCCCCGTCCGGGCATCCAGATTTGGGTTTTCCATGGTTTCTCCAAATCACTCCAGGCGAATGCCGGGATGCTTCGTTCAAAAGGGCCATGGCCGAATTCCTTCCCGTTCCTTGTCCCCAGTCCCATCCGCCTCTAATGACCTCGATGTCGATATAATGCTTTTCCGTGGTACGATATGTATATGACGCTATGTTTTGCTAAGAGACTGGCAGCAATGTGGTATTGCGAATTTTATTTTGGTGTCAGTACAAGTGGTATCGAACACATGATGCCAAGAGCGGAGCGCATTGACCGCAAGTAATTCCTCTTATTTTCTTACTTTTTCTGTTTATTATTTCAAAAACTAGACGTGTTTTTCTTTTTAAGAACTGTAGATGCGAATTAGGAAGATTCCGAAAATAGTGATTTTTTTTATCGTCCATATTAAACTACTTCTCATCCGGTAAGGAAAACGATTTATTTTATCTCATTTTAGATTTAATATGATGTAACATACTAAGAAATCAGTCAAAATGATAGCGTAGAAATAGCGGGATGCAGACTCCCAAACCGGCAGGTGCGATCAGTTCTTCCCTTAGAGCCGCCTAAGGGGCCATATGAGCATTCCGAAGATAGAAAGAAAGAATACAAAACCTTGTTTCCTTCATGCGGTCATTACGACCCAAATATGTAAGAAGTATTTCCCTGCAGTCAGCAGGGTCGCGTCTTAGTGAGTATTATTATTTCAAAGCGAATCGTGTGCTAGTTGGTTGTCATAACATCTGCAGCGACAGAGTGCGTGCCATACCCGAGAATCGCCTTCACCGTGATGGTGAGGGTGAAACCCGTTTAGGCATACTCTTCCGAAAGACACCATCAACAGTGTCGCATGCGATCCATTCGAACTACGAATAGGTTCGCGATTTAACCTAGGACTTTGCTTCACGATCTGCTGGTTAGGAATCGTGCGGGTTATTTTTTGCAAACTAAACACCACGTAGTGCTTGAGTTCGTCTTTACTGAAGCATCCTGTAATGCTAATTGTCACTGACATGCATCACCGAAGATTAACCAAAGAACACAGCAACCATATAGTACTAAATGGCTTGGAAGGATAACTTTACATGGCAAAGCACGTATTATTCCTCAATCATCGCCCTCGTTCAGGCCTCGCATTCGGGAGGACGGCGGTTCGAATCCCCGTCCGGCTATACGGATTTCGGTTTTCCATGGTTTCCGAAATTACTCCAGGAGAATACCGGGATGATTCCTTCTAAAGGCCGTGGCTGAATGCTTACTCACAGTACCAGCCAGTATCAATAATGTCGTTTGTTCTTACTCCACACATACTGTGGCGATGTTTGGGAATATAACCTAGGTACTTAGTACACTATCTGAAATACCAGATTTATTTGCCCATCGTTGAAATGTTCACAGCTTTCAGAATGTTTTTGTCGTATTCATGTTGGAAATTATCGTTATTTCGTATTCAACGAATAAAAAATAATGTATCTGTACTCTGAATTCAAGTGCAATCTACAATTATTATATCATGAAGGGGTGGCGGCACCTAAGAACGTTTTGTTAGGAGGACACCTCTCAAAACAGATGGGGCGGGCAAAGAAATTAATGGCGGTCGATGGGATTTTTTTTTTTTTTCGTGCGGGCCCAAACAGTATAATACATTGCGGCTCCAGGTAGGGTTGGGTGGCCTGCTGGCTGCGGGGTATATGAAATTCATTCAAGTCAGCGGGCGGGCGGCTTATTCAACATCATATAACGTTAAAACTAGTATCTCGAAAACGGCTCGACAGATTCTCATAGAATAAATTTCTCTGCACTTGGTAGAAAAATTACTTGTAAATTGATATGTCGTAACACTATTTAAAGATTAAATCTTAATTTATATGTTTTAGAACTTTGAACCCACGACCACCTGCCTAAGAGGAATAGGCGAATTTGTGAATAAATTTTAACTTTCCATATTTTTTTTTTTTAATATGTACAGCATTGAAATATTTGAACTATACTGGTATACATGTTTTTGCAGCAACCTAAGCAGTGCACTGTATATATTTACCAACTAGATACACAGATAAACGGTATATTTCCTCTTCAGACAAACACTATTTGCAAAACATTCATACACATTCACCTAGGTACAGATTTGTGCCCCCAGGGTAGGGTAGGGTCTTGCACTGCCGGAAATATTACGTAATCCCCGCCGCGTAGCCTCATTAGCATATTATTATTCCCATTTATGATCTGAGGCGAACACCTGCGCGGCACGTGCGCGGCGGGGGAGGGGGGCGGGAATGACCACAAACTGACCACAAGTTGGCGCCGGCCCGCCTTCGATACGCCACACCACAAGAATGTAATACTAAAGTGAATATTGTACCGTAATTGAGGTTTAAAAAAATAATAAAGCCATTTAGACGATTTATGACCCGTAACTCAGGCTAAGAAGTGGCGCGTGGCCTTCTTGACAGCTTGATGACAGGTGTTGATGATTTATGGTGGGCACGTGGCCAGGCGAACACCTGCGCGACGTGGGTGGTCTGGCGGCACGTGCGCGGCGGGGGGAGGGGAGGGGGGAAAATCCAAGATGGCGCCGCACATATGTTTACCCCCTACTTACGGTCCCATCCTTTATCGACTATACTTATAAAACAGCTAATGATATTGCCGAGAACATAGCAAAAATTTTCTATCAAGAAAGGACATTATTGATCACGTTTTTTAATTAATTTAAGGCGAATCCAATAACCCTGAGTGTCTATTTACATTGTAAAATCGTTCTAGTATTATTTATTTGGAGGTGATCAATTTTTTAAAGTCATATTAACCTTTACTAAATTTTAAGATTTACGGCTCCTGTTGCAGGGGAAGGTGTTGATTTTTTATTATACTTAACGTTAAATACACTTTTGTCTGCAGGCAATATATCGTTTTATTAAATAAATCAGTCGGGTTACGATACATGTCTAAATCGTATGCATATGTCATTTAAATTCACACCTCTTTCTCAAAAATTAAATTAATAAAAAATTAAATAATAATAATTAAATATATAAATAAAACTCCACAAAACCAAATTTTGTTCCAATATCCTTCAAATATTAGAAATATGCCTCATCTGGACGATAGTCCTAATTAATTCCCTTACATTTAATTTCGGTTAAAAAAAAAGTTTGTCTTGTACAAACCAGGAATACTTACTGACGTCCATCGAGCGTGTGCTCAGAAGGCCAGTGGAAGTGCAGTTCTTTGAAGACGTAGACTCCTGATAGACCTCCGCCGGTCATAGTGTGGCGGCAATCCTGGTCCACGGTCACCGCCACTGCAAAAATCAAACAGTTCCATCAACTGCCTACAAAACCAAAACAAGCATAGTGTAACGAATGGCTATAATTTTGAGTCATCATAGTCTAGTATACTTATTGAAGCAGCTTTTCCAAGACTCAGTTCATGTAACTTAATGTTTTACCTACGTGACTGCCTCCAAAGTTAACATAACTTGGGGTAGTTTACGTTTCTGGTTTGTTCATGGGTGTAATTCTCCTCAAGGAGGTATACTTTACCTTGTATCGGAAGTAGGGTAGCTACTTCCTTTCCTCCTTACTTTACCTAAGGGGGACCTACAGGTTAATGTGGAATCCGAACCACGGAAGCTTTTAGGACTACATCACATCAAGCTATGTCAGAGGTCCTATGAAGATCATCCACCGATACAGGGATCCGAACCGTGGATCTTTCGGTCTCCAATCAGACTCCTTAAAAACTGAACCACCAGGCCACTCTAAATGATCTGTAATTAGGTGAATTCCTTTTGTAGCAGCAAGAAGTAAGTGCCATATTATTTTCCTAGACAGAACTGAAATACGGACTTTATATTTGCAAATCTAGGAGCGTATAAATAAAAGTGTTGTAGTTTAAGTTCCTAGTATGTTCACGCAAGAGCGTAGCCAGTATTAGCTTCAGGGTGGGGCAGAAACAATATACGAGGGTGAACCAAATGAAAACCTTAAATTTGTAAAAAAAAAAAAAAATCGAAATTTCGCGCCGTTATGCTGTAAGTTGGTAAGCGTGCTACAAGCAGCGTGCAGAATGGCCTGTAGCTGGCAGCATAGTGCAGATGCACAAATACCGTCGCAGTATCAGTATAAAGATGGCTGCCCCACTTAAGACTTGCACCAGGGAAGAACAGCGTTCTGTTATTCGGTTTTTGAGTAGTGAAATGTGAAACCTATTGAAATTCATCGAAGAATGAAGGTTCAGTACGGTGATGCATGTTTGTCACAGCAGCAAGTCTACGAATGGAGTAGGAAGTTCGCAAATGGTGTGACTTCAGTGGAAGATGCTCCTCGTCCAGGTCAGGCACAACGAGTTGTGACTCCACAGAACATTGCAGCAGTTGAAGCCATAGAGATGGAAAACCGCCCGAGTGACACTGAATGACATTGCAGCATGTTTAAAGATTAGTCATGGTTCAGCACACCAAATTGTGCATGATGTGCTCCAGTTTCACAAAGTGTCTGCAAGATGGGTGCCACGGCAGCTGACTCCTGAAATGAAAGAACGACGTGTTGATGCTTGTGAAGAACTTCGGCGCTTTGAACGAGAAGGTGATGGCTTCCTTGCAAGAATCGTTACTGGGGACGAAACCTGGGTTCACTTCAACCAACCGGAAACGAAGAGAGCGCGCAAGGAATGGCGCCATTCCTCATCAACAAAACCAAAGAAGTTTCGAACAGAACCTTCAGCAGTGAAGGTTATGCTGACTCTCTTTTGGGACGAAAAAGGCGTCATTTTGGAGCATTACATGCTAGAGGGACCACTGTCACCAGTGCATCATACACAGAACTCCTAAAAAATCATCTTCGGCCTGCAATCAAATCAAAGCGAGGTGGATTGCTGTCATCAGGTGTTATTTTGCAACATGACAATGCAAGGCCCCACACTGCCCGTACAACAGTTGCAACAATCACAGACCTACATTTTGAGTGTCTTCCTCATCCACCATACTCACCA
>CM061920.1:14552247-14588247 GCA_031002005.1 Vandiemenella viatica | reverse complement strand
GGCCCAGTTACACTGCACCGCCTAGCCCTCCGATACCTACTCCACTGCAATGCTTCTAATGTTTAGAAATCGTAAGTGTGGCGTGAAACTTTCGTTTGAAAATAAATGATTTGCTCTTTAACAGTGTCTCAGGCATTTTTTCATATAATTTAAGCTCATAGTGATTAATAGGTTTTGGATCTATATAACAAGTAATATTTTTTCTCCGCTCTTTTTTTTGAACGGTGATGCTAAATTAAACAGTGACTGAACGGTTCTAATTGCAATTAAATGTATTTTATATAGGATATAAATGCAAATTCATGTCACTTTCCTAGTTTTGGTCATATTACGGTAATATATAATAATCCATAAATTACGTGAGGTGAAATAAGGGGGGGGGGTCCGGCGAAATCTCACCAAATGTTACCAGGGGGGGGGGGGGCTACGGAAATCTCACGTGAGGTTTTGTGAAAATGTTTTTGGTCTATAGAGCTAAAAAAAAGGTCTACAAATTGCGCGAAAGGCGATATTAGGGGAGTATTTCGTCTAAAAGTGGGGTTGTGACCGGATTTTGAAGGGCGAGACCTAAAAAAAAAGGTCTCGAAAAGTTTCGAGGGCGATTACTAGGGGGAGGTTCTCACGGACCAGATCACACCAGAGGGGTGAGGGGGGGGGGGTCCGGCCAAATCTCCCGAAATCTCACCGGAGAAAGGGGGGGGGGGGTCCGGAAATCCCGAAAAACACCTCATGTAATTTATGGATGTCCCCTTATGGTCATGAGGAAAATTTTGTAATTTTTTAATAGTACCGGGAATCCACTAGAAGTATAGATAACAAGAAATTGCACAAATGTACTCCTATTATACTTCGGAGCAAAAAGCAAAAGTAACTGTCACAGAATTGGTTAGAGAATTAAAGTTAAACATTACTGTCATTAATGTTCCGCGCGCCTTTTAACCTCGACAGTGCAGCAGCCGCATGTCTGTGTCGAACCGCGTCAATCAATGTCTCACTGTCGCCAATAGTTTTAAAAATAACCCTCAGAGAGAGTAAAATCTGCAGTCGATCAGTGAGTACCGCCATGTAGAAAATGAAATTTTCTGAAAAAATTACGGAGTTACGAAAAGAAATTTGGAGATAAGGATTTTAGTAGAGATTAAATTCTGTAAATTATGTGAAATCAAAGTGACTTCAATAAAGCAATTTAAAATTTAATTTCCCAGAGGTGCAGTGAGTTTACGGAAGTAAATTATGCTGTCTACATGAAAGCGACACCAATAGATAAAATAAATGATGTATAATTGACCATGTTCTGATGTACAGTAAATTTAAATGTTTCGTCAACGTTTGTCACTTTCAGACCATATTTTTATTATTATTATTATTTTAATTGCGAAGGCAATTCCCCTAATCATCTAATTGTACCTTTTTTTATTTTTCTAAATTTTCTTTTATATTTGCAGTGTTAAATTCCTCCCCCATTTACTTTCCCGATTTAGACAAATTTTAATTTTAAATTCCTTAAGGGTTTTTGGTAAATTATTAATCAGTTGGTAATTTGTTCCAATCCCTGGCACACTTAGGCAGCGTGCATAAACCACGTATCTCTATTTCGTCCTCCTGTGAACCCCCCATCCTCCCCACGTAGCCCTACGAGGCTTTTGCTTCAACCCCCCCTCCCCCCACACGTAGCACGTAGCTTTTTTCCCTTTTGACTCCAGAAGACATTTTGTACTGTTTTCTCCTGTCAGACTATTGTAAATTACATACGGAGATAATTAATTAAGGGAAATAAATATTCACATGCTGTTTCTCATTTTAACTGTTAAAAATGTTATGAAAGGAAAGCTAAGTGGCCTGGCTCGGAAACTCCCCCTCCCCCGACGTAGCTCAGCGTAGCCTTCCAGCCGACCCCTATCCCCTCCCTGGACCGAGCCACGTAGTTTATGCACGCTCCCTTACTAACAAAAGAAAATTTTCCCGCTCCCTTACGCATGAAATCGCGCACCAGCTTGTGGTTATTGTTGTCTTTCCCCTTCCATGCACTATTCCTAATTCTTTGATGAATATCCCTCCAAGCCCCATCACCAACATATTGTACATTCTCAGCACTCTATTCACCTTCCTCCTTTCCGCCAATCACTCCCAATCCAGCTCCTTTAACGTATCGGTTACAGATTGGCTCCTGCGGTAATTTCCACAAATAAATCTACCTCCTCTTCTTTGCACACCCTCCAACTCCTGTATTTGATAGCCAAAATGTGGGTCCCAAACTAGACCACCATAGTCAAACCATTGCGCTGACAAAAGTTTTGTAGCACAATTCCCTAACTTTTCTGCTACATCCTCTCATCACCGTCTCTAGTAAATGAAGGATTCTGTATCCTTTTCCTCTGCCCAGTTATTTTAGCATTTTTATGATCATATTTCTCTGTTTCTTCGAACATAAAGATTTAAACCCTAGTGATGCATAAGGTATCAATGTGTTGACTTGCCGACTCTGACAAAGCGTAATATTTTACGTTAAAACACATTCCTTGCTTACAAACTGGACTTAAAAGCGGCTCCACTGTAACAGGCAATGGAACAGTTCACCTCACCGCAACGCGTGCGCGGGCGAGAACGCAACCCGGGGAGCACGAGCTGCCTCGGTAGCGACAGATTCATGGGTTGGCAGGAGTTCTCTCTCAAAGTTGCGTTCGCTGCGACAGTCATTAAGACTCAGGAACAAACCCTTCAAAGAGCTGGATTATACTTCCCGAATGTATTTACTTATAGCAAACTCTACGTAGCTTTTCAAACTACATCTTTAGATCAGTTTATAATGTTACTAACATTCTCGTTCTCTCGGCATTGAAGAAATTCGCGCGTTTCTTCGATACACTTCATCAGGAGAAAATAAATATTAAAACCACATTTGGTTGTTTCACTCTTCTTGAACTAAACACGGTTTCATAACTTCAAGATGTTTGTATTGTGACATCAAATAGTATATACAAATAGATATTGTGAATACGTCTACATTAACATATTCTCCTAGTTATTTTGTGCATACATTTCGAAAAAAAAATACTGAATCTTCTTTTATGGTAGAGGAAAGATTGAATGTACGAACGTTTCGTACAAGTTTGCTGTTTGGACTACTGTAACGCTCATTATTTGCGAAGAAGGAAAGTCATATTACATTAATCGTAACTGAAACGAACTGAATTAAATTTAATTGCGATGGAGAGCATGCTGAGTGGTCTTGTCGTAGTCATTTAATTACACTTTCCTTAGTTTATTATTGTTATGGTCTTATGTACTTTCAGTGTTAAATTTTGGCACGTGAAACACAGTTAATAGCGGTAATTTTTCAGAATGGAGCAAATATTAATATCTTCAACAATGAAAGATGTGATCTATTTCCTCATTTGCAGAGTTGATCAATTTATATAAAGGATTAATATTAAATTTTGTTTATTTTATTTTGTAGTTTAATGTTAACGTCTTATATTGTTAGTGCAGGCACCCTGGGAAAGCCTGGCAGCGTTTCCTTCACATTATTGAATCGAAATGTTGTCGCAGACCATCTTTAGTGGAGCCGAGGTTAAGAGGAGAATCTTTGGCTCCAAGAAAACTGCTGGGAAAGCCAAAAGGTACGCTGTTTGCTATACAAATAAAAATGAAGTACAGAAAATAGGTGAATAACAATTGCATATTCCCTACCCTATCAATATTAATTTGAAAATATTCTTATTGAGAAGGACATTTTCTGAAGAAAACTTTTGTTTTAGTTGTAGAGGAGAAATAATAAGAACGTAAAGAAAGAAAACATAATACGATAAAGTAAATTTATTTTCTACATAGGAGAATTGGAGGCTGCACAACTTTCTCCCCCTATCAGAAAACTGAACTATCCTTTTGAAAGTGGTAGTAATTGCTTCAGTATATTCTTCACGTTCACCACTCATATTTTACGAAAAACTCTCCACAAATTAAATACAAAATTCCGAAATATGAGAAAGTCGCACAGATATCATTTGCCGCCAGTGCTGCAAAATTAATAAAAATCGCTTGAAATGTTGGCTAATTCCTTTGTTTTTATGTTTTCTTAGCATTTCAGCCTCTCTCTGTCGTAAAAGATAGCACGAAATGTACAAATATAAAACTTATTTCCGATGTGTGTTTCAGCGATTACCACCATACTGTCTATAGACAGATCAGAGACAATCGATTGCTTCCTTTGTAAACAAATACCGCTTTTCCAAGATGGACATTGCGGAACGAAATTTACGAAAATTGTTTTTGGTTCTGGTCGAATTTCAACATATTCTCAACCTATTTGAGGTTGATATGAACCCTGTTCGTACAATTTTTATGTCGTTAGTTTGGTGCATATAAGTTTGTAGTGTTTTTGTTTCATGCATTAACACTCTTGTTGTTATGGTTTCATTTAACGATTGTCTTTTTTTTTTTTTAGCTTATGCGGTGGATTATTGATTGTTGTAGATACTAAGTGGAGCCGTAAACGCTAGAAAATGAAGTGTCAAGAGGCAATGGCGGAACTTTACCGATATATTCGTCTGCTTGGGTTCCATAGAGGCGCGATAGCAGAAGGAACGGTCAGAAAGAACTGCGCTGTATATAAGGACAACGTCATCGGGGAGAGTAAGGCGGGAAAGTGAGTTTTTCGCTTTAAGGAAGGTCTTTCGACATTAGTGACACTCCACGTTCAGGAAGATGTTGGAAGTATGATGAATACCGTTTAAACATTAATCCACAGAGGTCCACGTCAGTTTCCCCAAATCACTCCAGGCGAGTGCTAGGATGCTTCCTTCAAAAAGGTCATTTCCGAATTCCTTCCCGTTCCTTGTCACCAGTCCCATCCCGCCTCTAATGACCTTAGCCGTCGACGAGACGTAAAACAATAAGTAAAAAAAAAAAAAAATCTTTTTGCTAACATAAGGTTAAGAAAGGAATGGCTTAGCCTGAACAAAAAAGCAATTCCCAGTGGAAACGCTAACGCGCATCCACCGACAGTAATATCATCATGCACCTGGTAGAACAGCGTGCTGCGAATTGCTTCCCCCAGTCGTAACCATCACCGCCGACGTTTATTGCCATAGACTGAGGCGTAATCCAAGAAAACGACCTGCAAGCCCGCTCGCACTCACTTAACACTATCCAAGAGTTCCACTGTCTATCCAACAAACTTCATTTATGGATTAAACTTCCCTTAGAACATGGCTGAACAAGTTCTCAAACTCAAAACCTCGCCATTTCTACGGGTGTCGAATCAATTAACTACTCTAGCGCTGGGAGACTGTTATAGATAGTGAAGGAGAATTGATGATTAACTTGTCTCTTATGAGTATCTAATATGTTTAATAAACTTTTAAAAAAAACTAAAAAATAATGCTGGTTCCATATCGTAGTTGCGCAACGGTCTACTATCTAGGCATTTTTAATTTAATTTGTGGCGACGTTTCCGTATAATGTGGGCGAGGAACGTGAAGAAGATGATATATCGAAAAAATTAAACCAAATATAATTATTTTTTTTTTTTTTTTTTTTGCTTATGGCTTTTCGCCTCGTTGACGTCGAGATCATTAGAGGCCGGAAAGGACTGGGGGCAAGGAAAAGGGGAGGAATTCGGCCACGACTTTTGAAGGAAGCATCCCGGCATTCTCGTTGAGCGATTTTGGGAAACCATGGAAAACCCAAATCTTGATGCTCGGAGGGGGATTCGAGCTGGCGTCCTTCCGAATGCGATGCCAGATGCGTTACCACTCACTCACCACGCACGGCCCAAATCTCGAGAGGTTAGTGCCTTTTTTTTTTTTTTTTTGAGTAGTGGAGAAAGTCGTGCAATCGCCGAAGTATTATTAATGCAACGATTAGAATCGTTCGGCCTTCAGAATCATTTGTATCCTTCGATAGGGATAGGGGAAACATTATAAACGTTGTGGCTGTTAGTTCCTGTCCTGATAATTTATCCTCTCCCCTTGCTCTGATCCATTCATACCAGTACAGCACTACGACAGACCTTCCTCGCAGTTTACTCCTGTGCAAATAATACTTTATATTCGAGAGACCTGCCTTCATTTCGCGAGAGCAAACTACTTTATCGTTACATTGCTCATTCTTTCTTCTGTTGTGAGCTTCACCTTGGCCTCTGTTTATATATTATTTCTGATTTCAACCCTTCTCGTTCTTTCTCATTTCGTGGGTTTGTAATTTGCTTTTTCCTTGTTTACTATACACCTCTCAATACTGCGTAGCACTGTTGGTAGGAGATGCGTCAAAAGTCACGTCATACTACCTGCAGGGAGGGATTCACAGCATGCCAAAATGGTGCTACGTAGTTTATGGACGGCCCCTTTATTGACACAGCATCAAGTAAAAATACATTACAGGACACTATTGATATAATTTACCAAAATGTGGAAACAATTTTTTTTTTTTTGCTGTCGTCATCTTTTGACTGGTTTGATGCAATCCTCCATCGCTTCCTATCCTGCGCTAACCTCTTCATTTCTACATACCTCTTACAACCCACGTCCTCAATTATCTGCTTCATACAGTATATTCTAATCTCTGTCTTCCTCTACAGTTCTTACCTTCGACTGTTCCCTCCACTAACAAATTAACCAATCCAGCATGTCTCAAAATATGACCTACCAGCCTGTCTCTTCTTTCCGTAAGCTTCTTCCATAAACTTCTTTTCTCACCCATCATTTCAAAAACTCGTTCATTTCTTACTTTGTCATTATCGTTGAGGACCATCTCCAGTTTCCCGGGTGTGGTTTACGAGCCTTGGTTATTATAGACGATTGTTTTCCACCTTTTCCTGTCCAGAAAGGTTTCTCTGTCTGTGATGTACTCCCAATTCCAGCCTCTTCTCTCTACGTCCTCCTTCAGTTGGTCTGTCCATCGTCTTCTTGGTCTTCCCACTGGTCTTTTGCCCAGTATCCTTTTTTCCAAATAAGTTTTTGGCAGTCTTTTATTAGTCATTCTCTTCACATGCCCAAACCATCGAAGTCTTGATGACCTAAGTCTCTCTTCCATGGATTCCCTTAGCTCTAGGTTTGATCTAATTTCATCATTCTTTATGCGGTCAAGTCTAGTTTTCTGGAGGGCCGTTCTAAGAAACTTCATTTCACATGCTTGGATCTTGCTAAGGTCCCTTGATGTTAGTGTGCATGTTTCCAAAGCATATGTGAGAATAGGAATGAGATATGATTTGTACAAGACAATTTTTGTTCTTCTGGGAACCTTCAAGTCCCATAGTAAGCCTCGCACAGTACTGTAGAAGTTGGCTCCTTTGGTTACTCTACTCACTATTTCTAACTCACTTCTACCATTATTGGCAATTATGCTCCCCAGGTAGCTGAATTGGTCAACAACTTCAACTTCGTGGTCTTGTAATTTTATATGACAGTCTGTATTCATTCGGCTTATTTTTAGTGCTACAGTTTTTTTTTTTGATTCAATTTCATTCCATATTCTTCAAACTTATCATTCCACATCTTCAATTTGTTTTGTATTCCTTCTTCTGTTTCATCCCATACTGCTACATCATCTGGAAACACCAGTGCCTGTAGATCTCTATTGAATGTTCTTTTTAGTTCTTTTAAGATGTTATCCATCACCGCTATGAACAGAAGGGGTGAAAGGGCACTTCCTTGTTGTACTCCGTTGGTTGTACTAAACCATTCAGAGTAACCATCCCCAACATTGACACAGCTCTTGCAGTTATTGTACAGCATTTGGATCTTCTTACTTTGTCTGTCGACTTAATTTTCGAAATTCTTCTGTAGCACCACATTTCAAATGCTTCAATTTTCTTTTATTTCCGGTATTCCTAAAGTCCATGTTTCGCTACCATAATGTGCTGTGCCCCACACAAACAGTTTTTAAAAAATTCTTTATAATTCCTAGATCAATATTTAAAACTAAAAGGTTTCTCTTTTTCGTGAAGGCTCTTTTTGCTAGTGCTATTCTTCTTTTAACATCATTCCTGCTTCGGCCATCGGTTGTAATTTTGCTTCCCAAGTAACAGAATTCACTTACTTCTTCTATTGCATTCGATACTATTTTCATATTTAATCTACTTGTTTTGGTATCATTTCTGCTACATTTCATCACTTTTGTCTTGCTTTGATTTATATTCAGTACAAAACCTTCCTTCATGATTTTGTTCATGCCATGTTCATGGAAGACAATATGAAGATATCTTACGGGAAACCCAAGAAGATAAAATCAAATAATGATGAAGACGAAAACGAAACTTCAAAAAATTATAGCAATAAACAAATACGAAACAGAAGGCGAACGTTTTATGCAATACTCCCAAGTTCACATTGTTAAAAAAAAGTTATTGGCTTAAATTTTATTACCACCTACAGATGAGCGACGTCCCATAATTACAAATTTATTACAATTAGTTAAAAAAAATGATATACTTTGGAGGTTGTCACATGCATTTAAAATTCCGAATACTCTGATGTGGGTTGGGCTTAGCAGAAAATTTATAGAAGTTTAGAGTTTATACTGTTAAACAGAAGTTTTGTTTTATCTCACAATTGTCAATGAATCACACTTCTAAGAATGTTCAGAAACAGAAAGAAAGCCAAAATAATCATTCATAATGAAGTAAAGTACTATTAAAAAGTTTTGATTGTAGGATTATTAATTATAGTCGCTTAAATCCTAATACGCTAGGACCTAGGTACCAATTTTACGCGTTTTCCTAATTTATTTTTAGTTATGATATCTATGTCTCAATCAGAATTAATCTATTCTTATAAAACCCTTATCTCTGCCACGATTTTCTGTCACTCGGTGACGTCAAGCTATGACATCGCGCTATGATGTCACACTTTTCGCCTTCGTTGCCCAACTTACGACCAGAGATGTTGTTCTAGGTTATGCACGCTATTTAATAACAGTTTTATTTAGCTAAGTTACCGTGGAGAAATGAATTGTCAGAACACTGAAAGATAAGTACGCATTTCTCTTAAACCGACATAATAATTATTAGTTGTTTATATTTAATTAATCATAATTATTTAATATTCGTTCGATTTAAAAGTATTAAAATCTTTGGTCGTAGATATGTAAGAGACAAGCTTTAATTTTCGATTAGCAATGTTAACAGCAGTTTTAATGGATTTTTGTTACAACTGGCACTAGATGTTACGGCAGAGGACATGAGTAATTTAATTTTTTAAAAGAGAAATAATTTAAATGATTTTCATGAGTGTCCTGCTACTTGAATAATTACTTCGTTTTAAAGAAAGTAATTCCACACTGATCTCGATCTATACAGCATAGACTACAATTTTTTTTTTTTTTTTTTTTTAATTTCCTTTGCTTTCGATGATTCCATATGTAACTTTCGCCTCATGTAACTATGTCAGCCATTCAAACGTTGTAGTATCGATCTGAATCACGGAAGCATAAAAGGAAGATGTAAGAACCGGTAAAGATTTTTGATCAAGTTGATATCGCGATGTAATTAATATGTGTGTGACTGAAGTATTTCTGGAGACAATTTTAGCGAAGTTTGTGGTTAGTTTGAAATGCAACCTGGACCAGGATGACAACTGAAACTTCTTGCTACAGTGGAAGGAATAACAATGAGCTTTTTTTTATAACAATTCTATCTAGCTGAGCAACTTCAAAGAAGTGAATTGCCAGAAAACTGAAAGAAACGTATTTATTTAGTTTAAATTGTTTCTCTTTTTTTTTTACCGAAATTATTAGTTATTTTGAATGAAATTAGATCCAAAGTGATTACCATTTATGCGGCCTACACAACAATTGAAACTATTATTACGTGGCATAAGGTAAGTTGTTAAGATTTATTTTTAATATGTTTCGTTTTTATTCACGTCATATTACTGAGATCGTTATTTCAGCCGCACATAAATTTTGTTAGCCGTTAAAACATCGATTTGCATCACGGATAAGAAAAAGGAAAGATGTAAGAACCAGTGAAGATTTTTGATGTAGTTTACATCGCGATGCATGATGACATGACATCAATATGCGATACAGGGAATGTATTAATTCGCGTGTGATTGAAGCTATGATTTTCTAGAAGAAAAATTAGCGGTATTTGTGATTAGGCTGAAATGCAACCAGGACGAAGTTGAAAATTGAAACCTTTTGCTACAGCACAAGGGACGAGGAATTACATTGAGTTTTATTTTATAACAATTTTATTCATTTGAGCAATTGAAGGAAATGAATTGTCAGAATACTCCATTAAAACCGTCATTTTTGACGGGCTTTGAGGCTGGTTATTTAATACTAGCCTCAAAACCCGTCAAAAATCACGGGTCTAGCGGAGTGTTCTGCCAGTTAATTTCATTGCAGTTGTGTAGGTAAATAGAATTGTTATAAAATAAAGCTCAATGTAATTCCTAGTGGCTTGCGCTGTAGCAGAAGGTTTGAATTGCACTCCTCGTCCTGGTTGCATTTCAGCCTGACCACATACTACGCTAAACTTGCCACCAGGAAAACAATACTTCAATGACACGCATATTAATACATATACTGTATCTCATATTAGTGGAAATATATGGATTGTGATATAAACTGGATCAAAAATCTTCAAGGGTTTTTACGTCTTTCTTTTTTCTTATCCATGATTCAGATCGATATTACTAAGTTTGAATGGCGGCTGAAATATGTCAGCAGTGAAAGTAAAGGAAACTAAAAATAAATCTTAACAACTTCGTCATGCCACGTAATATTAGTTTTAATTGTGGCCTGGGCTGTATAGATCGCGATCAGTGCGGAACTACTTTCATTCAAATGAAGTAATAATTTAAGTAAAAGGACAGCAATGAAAACAATATAAATTATTTAAAAAGAAATTAATTTACTTATTCTGTAACGTCATATTCAGGTTGTAACAACAATGTAATCAAAACTGCCGCTAACATTGCTAATCAAGAATTAAAACTCTTATGTTACGTATCTATTTCCAAATATTTTAACAATTACTTTTATTACGAACGAATATTTAAAAAAATTTAAGCAACTAATAATTATTATGTCGATTTAATCGGAATACGTAGTTTTGTTTCGGTGTTCAGACAAATAGAAATGTTATTAAATAACGTGCATAACCTGGGACAACATCTCGTGGCCGTAACTGGGACAACAAAGGATAAAAACGTGACGTCATAGTGTGACGTAGCAACAACACGACCAAGACTTTCTTTTTGTAAGTATAGATTGTGCCTGGTGAGAGTGAGTGAGCTAGACAGAGTAGGACAGGGCCGAGAGCTCACCCCTGCGGCGGAGTCGCCGGCGGCGCTGCCTGGCGGCAGCTGCTGGCGGAAGAGGCCGAGGTGGTTGTCCCAGCGCGTCTGGCAGCTGGCGGAGCGCCGCGCGCTGCCCGCGTCGGACCTGCAGCTGCCCTGCTTGCCCGGCGGCTGCGGCGACGAGCCCTTGCCCGCCGAGCTGGTGCTGCCCGTGAACTTGAGGCGCGCGGGCACCACCTTGGCCGCGCTGTCCCGCGCCTCGAACGTCATCACGCACGCCGCCACCACGATGAAGCCTGCAACACCACAACACTGCTGGCCACAGCCCTGGCGAAAGCATCAGGAATTGGCTGGGATTGTCTCGCAGACATACGACGTAAGTTTCGTTTGAATTTATTGGCTAATATGTGAACAATATCTCTCGTTTACGGCTTCTATATACAAGGGTGAGGCAAAAAGTTAGTTACACTTCCAAGTTAAGGCCATTTATCATATCATCTACACATAGGCAACACGGCTAAGACAACATACTATCTACGGGAGCGTCCATAAACTACGTAGCTCCTTTTTGGCCTCCTGTGTACCAACCAATCCCCCCCCCCCCTCAATGTAGCCCCTCGTGTCTTTTGCATTAAACCCCCTCCTCCCCCCACGTAGCACGTAGCTTTTTCCCCTATTGATTCCAGAAGACATTTTGTACTGTTGTCTCCTGTTAGACTATCGTAAATAACATACGGAGATAATTAAATGATGGAAATAAATCTCCACATTGTAACAGCTCTCATACCTGAACTTCAAGTAGAATTGTATTTAATGAAGTATCTGTTGTGAGCTAAAGTTTGTTTGAATATGATCTGGTATGTTTGTTTTACAATTTCTTGTAAATCAGTGTATATAGACTTTATTTTATGAAAAGAAATTATTTAAAGGCCATTTAATATGTTAAGAACAGAACTGTACAAGAGAATTGCTTAAATGTGTGTAATTCCAAGTATTAATGCAAGTTACGATGTCTACAGGACAATTTTCTACAGTTTAAAATGATTTCTGTAAGTAATTTTGTGTTTAAGTATCTTTAATTTCCATTTCTGACCATTTTGTAACGATGTTAAATGATTATGTATTAATTCTGATTGTTTTTAATATGTTCAATTGTTTGAGTAATTGTTAATGTTCGAGAAATATCTCGCAGAAGCTTTTGAAGAATTCCAGAAATTTCTATAGAGCCTATATAAAGAAACCAGCAGAAGGACAGAGTTTAGTTTACAGTAGTTTTATACAGATTCACTTTGGAACTGTCCAAGATTGCGTCAGTAGCATCTCTGGATTGTATCTTTGTATGTAAACAATATTGCTGACGTTGTTTTGGAAATAAACAAAAAAGATCTTAAACTGAACCTTAATTACAACGTTAATTAAACAAATAAAGAACCTGACAACATGCTGTTGTGTGTTCTGTACCTCATTTTATCTGTGACAAATAATATGAATGGAACGCTACGTGGCCTGGCTTGGATTCACCTCTCCCCCACGTAGATCAGCCTAGATTTCCAGCCAACCCTTCCCCCCCCCCAGACTTAGCCACGTAGTTTATGGACGCTCCCCATGTTAACTTTCCAACAGTTCACAAGAGACTGTAAACATTTCTCGCAACGGTCAATCAACTTTTCGAAAACGGATGTTTAGAAATCGCCTCCAGCGCTATGTAACCACCTGGAGACAGCTGCTTTCACCTCCTCATCGTTGCGTAAAGCAAAAAAGGAAAGCGGAGGAGAAAATTGAGCGCCGGTGTGATTTTGTTGCTGGATAACGAAACACCTCACACGGCTCGCTAAACGTCGGAACTGCTGCAGCGATTCAAATGAGAGGTATGGAAACATCCTCGCTACAGTCCAGACTTACGTAGACAGCCGTAGCGCCATGTGATTATCACGTGTTTGGTAAGCTGAAAAAGGATCTCGGTGGACGACGATTCCGAAACAATGGAGGCGAAAGCAGCTGTCTCCAGGTGGTTACATAGCAATTATAACGTTATTGTTCTCAGTCAAAGATATGCCATAGCTAGCTAACGTGACCTGCCGGCGAGAGTACAAGAACTCTCACAATACGGCACCGCAAGGAACAGCATAATGTGGAGGCCGTCTGCAATTTGACTATTTTAATAGGCGCAGGGCGTTTTCTGGGTGTCACAGACGCCTATTTTTTTTTTTTTTTGTGTTGCTATCTTCAGTTTCTTGACTGATTTGATGCTATCCTTCATCCCTTCCCATCTCGCGCTAACCTCTTCATCTCAACATGCCCCTTACAACCCACCTCAATTAACTGCTTCGTGTATTCTAATCTCTGTCTTCCTCTACAGTTCTTACCTTCGACTGTTCCGTCCGCTAAAACAAATCCCCCATGTCTCAAA
The DNA here is from genome assembly GCA_031002005.1 of Vandiemenella viatica. Taxonomy (NCBI): domain Eukaryota; kingdom Metazoa; phylum Arthropoda; class Insecta; order Orthoptera; family Morabidae; genus Vandiemenella; species Vandiemenella viatica. The sequence continues at coordinate 14,574,594 of CM061920.1, read as the reverse complement.
ATATAACCCACCATCCTCTCTCATCTTTCTGTAAGACACTTCCAGAAACCTCTGAGGCCTGAATATATTATCTTAAAAGATAAATTTGTTATAAGCTTAGTCATTATAACGTACCGTATTCGTTAAAATGTTTATGCATGGACTAGCGATCATTTTTCTAATAGAATACTTGATTAGGTATTGGAAATCCACAAAGTGGTCAGCCTTTGGAATCTCTGACACGTAATTTCCGATAGTTAATATAATTTCTAGAAACCGTATATCAAAGTGGAAAATACAATATAAAAGCTCAATGAATGGCCCAAGCAAACAAAATTACAAAAACACATATTTCTGATGTAGTCTGTGAAATGAAGAACATACAACCAGTTTATCGTCAGCCAAATTATAGGAATTCTAGCCTTTAAAATTTGTAAACAAATGAATTTTCGACCGACGAATATGTCGATCAAAATGTCATCTATTTGAAGATTTCAGGACTTTCGTACCGAGAGCTTTTTATCGAGAATTGCCGACACGAAAACTGCGTTCATAAGACACGTATTTGACGCTGTAAGCGCCGAAACGTGATATCGAATAGGCGGCGGTGGATTAGAGTTAACTGAATCGCAGAGGGGTGCGCGCGCTATTATCTCTGATCTGGCAGAAACTAACGGCCACGTTTATCTCGTAGAGCAGCCTTTTGTTTTACAGCGAGGTTTTTTTGTACGCTGCGACCTAGCGGAAGTAGCACTGCATACAAACGTTACAGAAGCGAACGGCTATACTCTTGTCTGGCCATAATTCTTTTCCAGAAGCACACTGGATTATCGCAGACACAGAACAGAAATAATTTAGAGAGAACGATTGCGATGTGCTTTTACAATTCTTAAAAGAACCTCATATTATTCTTGAAGGAAATATTACACGGAATAAAAACATTTGGCTCCACGTTAATACACCGGAACCTATATATAAAAAAAGGTCCTATCGGTCTGAAATTTGGTACACACATTCCTTAGGAGATAATATTTGACTAAAAGTGTATAAAGTAAGCTTCGAATACGTGGAAACGAAGTAAAATCGCTCGAAATGTTGGCAGATGCATACTTGTTACTATGCAAGAAATACAGGTTAATAGTTGTTGTTATTTATTCCACGTGTTTTAAGTCTTCATTGTTGGATAAAAACTGCTTTCGACGTGCAAATTGCACATATTTAATGCCTTCCAGGGTAAAACATGGCGTCTGTCGTAACCGATGTCTAGTACAGAGCATTTAAGTTAGTTGAATTTTTTGCTAATAGCAGTTGTCGTTTGGTTTAAATTTAGCCTGGACCGAGAATTAAGAGTAAGAAAGTCGCAGAATAAATATCAACATGTCATAACGTGTTTTTTTTTGCCTGATAACATGTATGCATCTACCCACATTTCGAGTGATTTTACTTCATTTTCACATATTCGAAGCTTACATTATACACTTTTAATCAAATATTATCGCCTAAGGAATGTGTGTGCCAAATTTCAGACCGATAGGACAATTTTTGTAGGTTCCAGCGTATTAACATGTTACCAAACATTTTGTTCCTTTTTTTTATCTGTTTTACGTCTCCCTAACAGCCAGGTCTTTAGAGACGGGAAAGGATGGGGGGCAAGGAATGGGAAGGAATTCGGCCATGGCCTTTTGAAGGAAGCATCCCGGCATTTGCCTGGAGTGATTTGGGAAACCATGGAAAAACCTAAATCTGGATTTGTCCTTCGAATATTAATTTTGCAACATCAGACATACTGATAAGGTTTTCGGTTAATGACTAAATCCTGTAATCAATTAACGATATTTAATTTATTCACTTCTTCTTCCACAGGTAGCTGTCTCGGTCCCCAGGGGATTTTTATTTTCCCCAAATGTTGCTGATTACTACTGTTCTTTCCTGAATCCCATAGATCTACCAAATGACAACACACGAATCGCTTTCAATTAATATCTATTTTTTCCCTGAGCTCTATGATAATATCAGCACCAGACTTCTCCAAAGACACTAACATACAAATATTCCAACTCACAAACGAAAATTCTGACGACTGACAACTGTCTTACAACTCGTCTCTGCCGCTGGTGTATATAGACGCAACAGATAATTCCAGAATAACACAAGAAAGCCGCTAGACGTTTCTCGAACGGCGTCAGTGCAGCTAACAATCAAAGCCACATTAGAAGAATCAGAGTTAATACAAAATCAATCACAATCATTAGAAAACACCTTGAAATGAAAGTTAATACTGTTTACATGCATTTAAACACAATATAATCAATACAAACCAGCACAAACCGTTGTAAATATTCATCCAAACATCATGGCTTACTTCAGCACTTACAATTACAAACGTTTAATTATTTTTTTTTATACACAACACTGTCCTTCATCGTCTTACATATTATTCACACAGTTTTTCACCACAAAACAATCTTAATTAACATGACAATTACACACAAATTCACAATTAACAACACAAAATATATACAAATCCCTAGTTAATCAACTCCCAACTCTCAGTCTGCTTGTTGAAGACTTGAAATGTAAATATCTTGGCATTACATTTGATAACAAGCTTAACTGGGCAGGACACATAGGACAGGTGGTAGGAAAATGTTTCAAAATTCTGCACTTGTTGGAGAGAGTGATGAGGGGATGTACGAGAGAAGTAAAAGAAGTGAGTTACAAAACTTTGGTCAAACCATTGCTTGAATATGGTAGTGTAGTATGGGATCCACATTTTGGAGAGGGTGCAAAAAAGGGCTGTTAGATTTGTTTCCGGAAATTACCCCAGAATTCCATCAGTAAGAGATATGATAAAAGAGCTGGAATGAGATTCATTGGAAGACAGAAGGAGGGAGAAGGAGGTCATGCGAGTGTATAAGATTTATATTGGTGATGAGGCGTGGAAAGATATTGGTGTAAGAATTAAAATCATTGCAGAGAAGGGTAAAGATGATCGTAACCACAAGCTGACATTCGATTTCAGGAAGATTCTCTTTTTTGGGTAAGGGTGTCAGGGATTGGAATAAGTTACCAAGAGAAACGATGAATAATTTACCAAAAATGTTGAAAGAATTTAAAGGTGAAATTTGGAGAGGGTAAATGTAGGTGGGTGCAGAAAAGGGTAAGGTGGGGAAATTGCCACAGGGACGAGCGCTCCATCTCAATTTAATTATATATTAACCATTATACACAATTCTTAAAATACCATTTCATTAAATGGTTAGTTCTAAGGGATGTTATAATATTCTAAATGAAGTTTGTTAATAAAAATGGAAAAAAATCCTGAGCCTGGTTCTATTCCCATAACATTTTTTCTTGCTCAGTCTGTTTATCAAATTCCGCGAATCAAATAAAATTGCAGTGAATGTCCGCAGAGTTTTTTTTTTTTTTTTAAATTATGTCCTATTAGAAGACTCTCTTGTATTTATTTTATTTTTTCCTTCTTTTTTAAATCTGGAATTAAAAAAAAAATTTTCTTCCTGTTCAATACATTCATAAAAACCATGAATTAATTTTTGTTATCAACAAGGACCCGTTAACTAACATACACAATGTTATAGATTAGTATCTAGTTTTAGGTGAAGAACGTTTTCAAAACTGGCTATTCTGAGGAAATGTCGTTTACATAATGTCACGTACAGTTAGCAAAATGTTTAATCCCTTCAATTTCACTGAGCAGATTGATGAAAATAATTTAAACTTAACAAGAATATTCGGGTGATGTGACCACAGGTAACAAGAATATTTGGATGATGTGATCACAGGTTCTCGCTTACAATCTGCTATGCGCGCATTGTAACATAATCGTTGGTGAGTATCTCACTATGATCTATGGTTCCTATATACTAGTATTCTCGTTTACATACTAAGAATAATCAATGGTTTCCCTAAAGGCTGTTATATAATGGACAAAGTCGGGTTTTTCCCTAACGTGCATTCCAATGAATCCAATACAATTCAATTAAATGCCGGGTTACGCGGACCCATGAGCCAGACCTAAGTTTTCAACCTGTGCAAGTCCCTTTGAAGTTGATGCGGCAGCTGTCACGTGACCCGAGTGAAGCAACCCGCGGTGGTCCTACGTGGTGTGCCGTCCTCTTTTCTATTGGCTGTATCCACCAACTCGACGCCCCAGTTTTTACGATTTTTCATTTTGCCTCTGGGAGCTCGTCCTCTTATTACGGAGAATATGAGTTGGCACAAGCGACAGGAGGGCTGGAGGGGATCTTGAAACTTTCAGAGCAGCGACAAACTTGTTTCGCGGCATATCTTCCTCGCGAAAAATCTGGTCTCTCTGTAGTGTACCAGCCTCGTAATTCCGAAGATACTTCAGTTGCTATGTCGGCAGCAAGAGCGTAATATTTTTGGAAACAATTAACAAGAAAAATAATGATGTTATGGTATAACGTGACGAGTATAAAAACTTCAGATAGCTGAGTTGGCAACAGTTATTTGCTAGTAGCTGTTACGTGTAACTTCACACGTGGACTGTTAACGTACGGCGCTCTCTCTTAAACAGATTATTAGAATTAGGATCTTTAAGGCATTTCATATTTTTTTCCTGACTTCTTTGTGAGCTGTAACGCTGAATTAAACACTGATTCAACTTTTCTAAACGTATTTTATGCAGCATATTGTAATAAAAATACAATATGGGCTACCGTTGAGAAAAACGTGGTTGCCTAAAAGGGAGGGGGAATTTATTATATAAATCTGAAAAATGAAAATGCATTTAAAATATAATAAAGGGGAGCTAAAAGGAACCAGAACCATGAATATTAGACACAAAATAATATCCCATTTATTGATTCTTATGGCTTATACAAGGCCGGGTAATAATTAACTTTACGTTAAACATATTTAGACCAACAAAACAAGCAATACCCGACGTTTACAATCCGCCGATGAAAGCAAACAAAAACTGAATGAAATATTTCAACAAATAAAAACAGCAAAGTTAACATATGAACAACATGGCAACACAGGCCATCAAATTGAAACTAACATTTTACTGTAACAAAGGAGTATACCAGGGGCGCAGTATAAAGTTAAAGAAAAGCATCAAAATGAATTTACAATTAGCAAGATGCTTGAAATTTACAGTGAAACATAAAATCAGCTAGCTCAGTGATTTAGTGGCGGGAGCAGAATCTTATCCCAGTGCCGCTTAAGGGCTCACAAGTCCGTTAAAACCCAATGAATAGTGACCGTCTGTATCCGGTACATTACCATAAAAGCATCGCCGTGATGGAGCGTGACACGCACAATGTCACTGCAGCTGTGGAAGCCAGATAAGCGGGTACGACCGCGTTATTAGAACAACTTCCAGATAATGGCAGGCATGCCATATAACCTCTCGCTTCCCAAAGCAAGAGAGTGATCAGAACCAGACAATGATCACCAGACGAGAGCGTGTCGGCTGACACGTCTGTTCAGTAACTCGTCCCGGCAGCAAGTGTCGCTTAAGATGGCTTCTTCCTTCTTCCTCGGAAAGTCGTCTCTCCACATGTAACAAACTCCCTAGAATTAGTACTGTGGACCCCAATAAACGTTCATGATTGGCTATCTACACATGTCCGTCGTCACGTGTTTGATATCGCGCCTCGCATTCGCTGCATCCCTCCGCGCGTTTTCTGCCTGGCCTTCAGTGCAGCAGCGGAGTGGGGTGAGGTCAGCGCCCTTATCTTAACGGAACTACAGCCGTGCGGCCCTGGCGCCGATGAGTCGCCGCCTCATCTATTGTCCCTCTCTCAACCGTCCGAAAATGGCAGTTTCCAGCCTCCAATATTCACTACCTTACTGAGCCACGAGTTTTACAGAAAATAAATTTACAACAATTATATCTCTGGCTGCCCTGGTTTAATACATACTTAATTTATCCATACAATCCCCATTATTTACGGTATTTACACGTCACAAGATTGAATATAATTAATAAAATTGAATATAATTAGTAAAATTATGAATATAATTAATAACAATTTAATTATATTCATTGTGGGTGACGCTGTCACACCACAATATAAATGCATATTTAGGCCTTTTCCTAGTTTTGGTCATATTATGATAGTATTTATGGTCATATGATCATATTTTGAGAAAAAAAATCTGTTCATTTTTTTAATAGTACCACAAATTCACTAGTTGTAGACGAGAAGAAATTAGGATTAATATCCACAGAAATGTACTGCTATTACACATTGCAGGAAAAACAAAACTAATCGTCACTGAACCGGTCAGAATTGACCAGTCAATAATGAAAGTTATGCATTATTTTCACTCTCTAAAAGTTTTATCTTCCACACACCTTTAAATCTCGACAATGCAGTAGTCGTTATAAGTGTGGAAACCGAGATCAGGGATGTAACGGATATCCGCATCCGCAAGTGCGGAACTTTCGCATGAAATCCTACATCCGCTTTCGCAACGGCAATTTTTTATGGGGACGTGTAGTGGATTTTTTGTTAACATTGCAAAATTCCCTTTATACGAGATTCTGCCCATCCTTGCTTAGCTAACAACAAAGTGTTTTTTTTTTCTTTTCCCCTGACGAACTTGCAATCAAAATAACAAAGAACTGAACGGTATTATTACCTAAGCGACGAATTTACAATTTTGAACTTGCATGTTAAGTAAAGCGGCCTATTCACGGTCCAACTTATAGGACATCCGTGTAGGACGCGCTCACCCAGTCACGCTAATAGAAGCGGTCCAACAAAATGTTCCACCACGCAATCCTTTCCACTCAAACTTTCTCGCGGCACACCATGTGTGATTATCGCACACTCGTATTATGTTTCTTTCGATAGCTTCCTCCAATATCCATAGCTTTTTGGGCAGCAAGGACCCGTTTCGGTTGCCTGGTGTCCAACAACATCCAACAATTTCTACATGTAGTCCTGCAACCCCTTTCACGGTCTTCAAGAGTTTTTTTTTTTTTTTTTTTTTTTTTTTTTTTTTTTTTTTTTTTTTTACCGAAAATAGGAACATTGTAGGTCCTACAAGTTGTAATGTGAATGGGCCACTAGAGCGGTGGAAAGGCAGGTTGCGGGCACGGAAACGAGCGAGGTGGGTGAGCGGTAACGTTCTGGTCTCGCATTCGGGAGGACGTGGGTTTGTATCCCCGTCCGGGAATTAAGATTTGGATTTCCCATGACCAAATCACTACAGGTGAATGCTCCCTTTAAAAAGCCATTGCCGAATTCCTTCCCGTTCCTGGCCCTCATCCTTTGCCACTACTAATGACCTTGACGTCGACAAGGCGCATAGCCATAAAAAAAGAAAAGAAAACGAACACGGAGATGTGTGTTGGCGTGGACTTGTGACGCTTGAATTAGCCGAGCCACGAACTCCGCAAAGTTCATATGACAAAAGATTGGTTTTTAGACGTGTGTGTAGTTATGTAAATAATTTAATGCAGTTGTGAAATCACCCCCAGTTTTTTTGTTGCTAAAACATGAGGCAAAAAATAAATCAATATGGCAGTATTATTGGGAAATAGACTTTAATTATGAAAAAACATATAATTTGTAATAAAATATATACCTATTTTTGGTGAAATATTAAAATTTGAATAATTATAAATTTATTTTTCAACCTTCGCATCCGCAAAACATTCGCATCCGCGGATGTCAAGCACTGAAAGATTATCTCCGTTACAACCCTAACAGAGATAGCTGAAGCAGGAGATGGAGATAGCCTGGATTGTTCGCTAAAGAACAAACTTGATGAAGTGCTGAGTGGGAATATTGAATATAAAGCAATTTGTAAATTTTACATGGTGGTGAATCTGTTTAGACTGAAGACGACCCACAGTTAAATTGCAGTGACTTTACTGTGTTTAAGTACGCTCCCGTGACAGCTTATTAACAGCCAGTGCCGGTGTCGGTATAAACTGCAGTCTGATAAACCACGTGATACAGTGTGTGGGGATACGCACCCAAGACCGTCTAGGCAGGTTTTCATGTTGCTCAAGGAAAGGATTTAATTTCACGCAAGCTACAAAATCATTCTACAGAGCAGCTACGAAATCTGGTGAAGACTCCGAACAGCTGCAGGGTGACCTGGATAGAATATCTAAATGAGTTCGTCAGCATGGAATGAAGATAAATGCCAAGAAGAGTCAACTAATTAGGCACACAGACAAAAAAACTAAAGGTTAATTATGATTATAGGGTGGGGTTAGAATTGCTTGTTGAAAGCTTGAAGTCTAAATATCTTGGCATAACGTTTGATAACAAACTCAACTGGGCAGAGCACATTGGGCAAGTGGTAAGAAATCCTTCATTTACTGGAGAGGGTATAAGAGGATGGACCATAGAAGTTAGAGAGCTGGGTTACAAAACTTTGGTCAGACCACTTTTTGAATATTGTGTTGTAGTTTGGGAACAACATTTTGGTAATCAAATACAGGAGTAGGGAGGTGTGCAAAGAAGAGCAGCTACGTTTGTTTGTGGAAATTATAGCAGGACACAGTCAGTAACTGATACGATAAAGTAGCTGGATTGGGAGTCACTGGAGGAAAGGAGGAGGATGAAGACAGTGCTGGGAATGTTGCTGATGGGGATTGGAGGGATATTGATCAAAGAATTAGGAATGGTGCATGGAAGGGGAAATACGACCATGACCACAAGCTGGCGCTCGATTTCATGCGTAAGGGAGTGGCAAAATTTTCTTTTGTTGGTAATGTTGTCGGGGATTGGAACAAATTGCCAAGTGAAGTAGTGAATAATTAACCAAAAGCTGTTAAGAAATTTAAAATTAAAATTTATAAACCGGAATAGTGAATTGTAAAAGGTAATTTTAAGAAATAAAATACGAATGGGTAATTAGATTACTAGGAGAATTGCCAATGGAGCGACAGCTCCATCGCAATTTAAATTAATAATAATAATAATGAACTGGAGAACGAAGCAATTTAAAGCAATTATCATTAATTGATGACAAGGGGAATTTGTCAAAGTGCTTAAACAACTTGAATATTATCGCATCGTTTGCTATTATCTGTTGTTATATACTTTGTAATGTTTGACACAAAACGTTGATTTATCCATTTGGTTTTAAAATCGTGTTTGGCATCAGAATAACTTTCTATTTTCAAAGCTTGCTCTTGAAGTACTACATAGAGTATACTGGATTCTGCGGTTATCTTACATTTTCCGACTTGCAACTTCTCATTTCTTCTCAGAGCGAACTCACTAAGCATGTGATGTTAGAATAATGGTTTTCAACTCTAACAGGCGGTGAAGGAGAAATAGTACGTCCGACCGTGTTGAACTATTTGAGGAAATGGCATCTCGTACCCAGTTCCAGCAAGACGGAAGCTAGTGTCTTCCATCTGAACAATCGGGTGGTGAATCTCTCGCTTGACGTTCTTCTTGATGGCACTCCCCTCCGACACAACCCCTTCCCCAAGTATTCAGGAGTCGTAATGGATCGCACCTTATCGTACAATAAACATCTAAACAACCTTGCAGCAAAACTAAGAACTAGAAATAATATCATGTAGAAGTTAACTGGCACCTCCTGGGGAGCATCCGCCTCCATACTTCGCACCTCAGCACTGAGCCTTGTGTATTCTGCAGCTGAGTACTGTCTGGATGAATAGCACCCATGTCAAAAAGATCGATATAGTTTTGAACCAGACAATGCGGATAATTAGTGGATGTATCAAAACCACTCAACTGTACTGCCTACTCGTTTTGTGTAACATCGTACCACCTACGATAAGACGACACAATCGCCTCATTGCCCAACATAATAAGATCTGTCATAAGTTGGATCTGCCTATCCACGACGACATGGAAAATCAATTTCAGAGAATTAAATCAAGAAGACCAAGCATAAAAGCTGCAAAACAGATTATATCTGATAATTTTAACGGGAGAGAAGCATGGAAATTGGAGTGGATAGCCTCAGCCCCACCAGAATGGCACACCCTTTTTGACAGTCAAGAGGTACTGAAGGCACTCGACATTCCTCGCAAGTCCTGGGCAACTCTTAACAGAGTTAGGTCTGGTCACGGCAGATCTGCTTCAGCTCTGTACACATGGGGAATGAGAGATTCACCGAGATGCGCCTGTGGTCAGGAAAGACAAACCATCCTCCACCTGACCATTGATTTCCAACTTCAAGCCTTCAGGGGACCACCGATAGACTTTATTAATATTTCAAATGAAGCTCTACAGTGGCTGTGCCATGTTGATTTTGAATTTTAATTATAATTTAATGTTACATTATATTATTGATTTTGTGCCATGGGCATAAGCTAAATTTTTATCTGCTTAACGTCTCTCTAACAGCGAGGTCTTTAGAGACGGGAAAGGATGGGGGGCAAGGATTGGGAAGGAATTCGGCCATCGCCTTTTGAAGGAAGCATCCCGGCATTTGCCTGGAGTGATTTGGGAAACCATGGAAAACCCAAATCTGGATGCCCGGACGGGGATTCGAACCGCCGTACTCCCGAATGCGAGGCGAGAACGCTAGCCGCTAGAAGCTAAATAAATAAACGTCCTCACGGGTGGTGAATCTACCCCGCACCGCGATATGTCTTCGTGCTCCTCTGGGGTAGCACGGCCCACAGTTTGGGAACCTATGCTTTTACACCAGTGTCAGTCTTTGGAAAACGTCCAACGTTAGTGAGGAATACAGTATTAAGTTTTGTGCTGGGAGAGACCGTGGTATTTCATCGTGTCCTTGCACGTTTTATCACTCAGAGCGCGAGATCTCTGTAGGGATGTGGCCCTTGTCGCATCTCTCAGAGCTAGTTAGTCGGGGAGGTGGTGGCGTATGCTCTTATTTCCTCCTGCCTCTCCCTTCTCTCTTCCGGTGCGTTGGGCCGCTGGAGGCCACATTTAGCCGTCCAGAGTCGCGGTTGGCTGGTCGCTACCTGTTGCTTGCTGGATGCTTGCCACGAGACACCTCCTCCCCCCCTGTTTCATTGCAGCCTGTCTCCTCTGCCATTCCGTGTATAACTCAACTCTGCTGACTCCCTGCTAACTACGTCTACCTCATCCCTGGCCTCAGGCTACCATTTCAGTAGCTCTCACTCCAGCTACCCACTATCGTCCTGAGTAATCTCGGTGTTTGTATTCTGGAAACTTTTTCGGTTAAAGGTTTACCTATGACTAAGTAGGAATAGTCTCTACCATTTAGTGAGATCATCTCTGTATCACCATAGTCTACCCTGTTGCTGAGTACCATGGGCGTATCCAACGAGGGGCAAGGGGGGGCTGCTGCCCCTTCCCCCCTCTACAAGGAAAATCAAGTTGCCTTCAGTACGCTATGACGAGTGAAGAACTGGCTCAGGAGCACTATGGGAGAGGAAAGATTGACTGGAGTATGCCTAAGGGAGCGTGCATAAACCACGTAGCTCCATTTTAGCCTCCTGAGAACCCCCCTCCCCCGCACGTAGCCCTATGTGGCTTTTGCCTCTACCCCCCCCCCCCCCTCACGTAGCACGTAGCTTTTTTCCCTTTTGATTCCAGAAGACATTTTGTACGGTTTTCTCCTGTCAGTCTGTCGTAAATTACATACGGAGATAATTAACTGAAGGAAATAAATATTCACATGCTGTTGTGTGTTCTGTTCCTCATTTTAACTGTGAAAAATGTTATGAAAGGAAAGCTACGTGGCCTGGCTCGGACCCCCCTCCCCCCACCCCAGCAGCCTTCCATCCAACCCCTCCCCCCCTGGACTGAGCTACGTAGTTTTTGAACGCTCCCTAATGAGTGTGCATTGGAATTTCGTGAAAGAATACCGTGAGATATTGACAAACAATGTTAGTGAAAAAATTTCTGAGAATCCGAGACGGTTAATCTTTACATAAAAAACTATGATTGAGTTACGATCTTAACTACATAGTAGGTCCTTAGATTAAGTGGTTGGATTACTACGTTAATCAATAATAAAAATAGTTTCCTCAATAGGTTTGGGTTTCATTTTGTAATAAATCGTCATGTTTCAGTCCCCCACCCCACTTCCTAAACTCCAATACGAGTTTCCCCCCCCCCCCCTAGTTCAAATCTTGCCCTCTCCCCTCCTAGTTCTGGCCCTGGATACGTTCTTGCTGAGTACTGTGCTCCAGTGTGGCAACGTAGTGCTCACACTAGAAAAATCGACGACCATCTGAACGAATGTGTGAGAGTAATAACTGGTAAACTAAAATGCACCCCAGTCCCCTGATTAGAAATCATAAGCAATATACCACCTCCAGAGGTAAGACGCCAAGAAGCAACGGCACGTGAGTGGATAAAACTACATCATCCTGACCATCCACAGGATCTCCCAATCCACGAGGTCCTAAATTAGCTACCCCCCACTCGCCTTAAATCCAGAAATCCAGTATGGCTTGATATATTTGACTTCGATGTCAAGTAAAAATGGCTAAAAAGCTATGACTCTGAAAGATTGTGAAAGATCAAGATGTTGAAGATCCTACAACTGGACTTTCGGGATTCCATCTGAAGAGAGCCCAGTGGATCAAACTAAATCGCCTAAGAACAGGCCACGCCAAATGTAACGCCATGCTCTATTAGTGGGGTCTTCAGGATTCTCCTGTCTGTGACTGCGGAGCTCCTTCCCAGAGTGTGGAGCACATCATCAAGGAAAGCCCCGTGATGAAATACGATGGATCATTTCAAGATGTTTTCAGTGCTTCAACTCCCTCCATAGGATGCCTGCAATTACTGGACATCGATTTATTAATGTTACCAGCGTTATTCTCGCTGTATATATTTATATGTATTACATTATGCCTTTAGCCATAAGACAAGTAAATAAATAAATAAATCTGTGACTGTGATTAAGTTCCCTCAGACTCAACAGAAATTCTTGAAATTTTTAAGAGCAAACCGTTATGGTCAGATACGGATCAAGTTCTTTTTTCAAGCAGATCAGGTCACGCGGTTATGAACTCTGAAACATTTTTTTTGTCCCTAAAAACTAATTTTCTGTTACTATCTATCCACTTATCGTTTTACCGCACCTTATTTCAATGATTTAATTTTCCTTCTTTCTGGCACTCCTGAAGTCCAGGCTACACTACCCTAAAGGGCTGTGTTCCAGACATACAGCTCCAAGTCCTTCATCAATACACGAAACGAAATGAATCCTCTTCTTATCAAGGCTATTAAGCTTTGACGTCGTCCATGGTCCTGTTTCATATGGTTGTTTTAAAGGATTTTTAGACGAAATGTTACGTTGTACATCGATAAAATTGTCCGTACGTAGCAGAAGTGTAAGAGATAGTAGGTGAAGATCAGTTTGGGTTTTGGAAAAATCGCGGTACAAGGGAAACAATTCTGTTTTTAAGATTAATACTTGAGGGGCGGATCAAGAAAAACAAAGATACTTTTATGGCGTCTGTTGATTTGGATTTTTTTTTGAAGATGTTCGGTGGGACAGGATGTTCAAAATTTTAAAGAAGTCAGGTCTATAATATCGAGATGGAAGAACACTTTATAAACTACACAAGAATCAAGTTTCTATAATTAAAGTAGAGCATCACTTACAAGTTTGTTTATTTTTGTTTCAAATAAATCGGACTTGGTACAAATATACTACGTACAAATGTATACAAATGCTCCAGCAATTATTAGTTGCCACATCTTCAACACTAAAATTTTGAAAAGTAAACTCAACTAACAATCTTGTCTCTGCCGATCGCTCAAAATGCGATACAGAAAATTCTAGAATAATTCAAAGATTCCAGACCGACGTTTCAGGAATTCTAACAATACTGAAACAGTTAAAATCACATAAAACAATCAGAATTAATACAAAATCATTATGGATTATTTTTAGTTACGGCTATACGCCTCGTCAACGTTGAGGTCATTAGGGGCGGGATGGGACTGGGGACTGGGGACTAGGAACTGGTAGGAATTCGGCAATGGCTTTTATGAAGGAAGCATCCCGGCATTCGCCTTGAGTGATTTGGGGAAACCATTGAAAATCCAAATCTGGATGTCAGGACGGGGATTCGAACCGGCGTCCTCCCGAGTGGGGTCAGATCGTTAACCGCTCACCCACCACGCTCGGTACGCTTTTGAAACACACAGAACTGAAAATTAAAGGTATTTACACATAAAATTATCCACATAAAACAGTCCTGACTGTCGCAAGTTGTCCTCTAAACATCGTAGCTCACATCAGTACTTAGGCCTACAATTACAAACTTTTAATCAATGTTTCCTGCATAGTACTGTTTTTGAACATATCACACAGCGTGTACATAATGTCTCTCCATAAAACCAATGTTCATTTACACAAAATCATAGTTAATTACTGAAAAAAATATAGAAAACCTTATTCACTCAACTCCCAGCTTGCTACATATGGGGCGCTTAGAAGCCAAGGGGTACAAGTGACACTTTTTTTTTTTAATTGATTTAATTGCAGGAACGGTTACTTAATATGATAATTTGTTTGTTGCATAAGGGATATAAGCGGGAGATTGTTAGGTGCTGACATATGGTGGGGATAACAAAAACCACTGACCAAAATACTCCGTGTGTTTGGAGGACAAAGGGTACAAGTGGAGTGATTAATTTTTTTAAAAATTTAATTTAATTGTAATGGAGCACAGGCTCCGGTGGCAATTTCCCACACACCCATCTTCCCCCTATCCTGCACCCACCTACATTTGCCCTCTACAAATTTTATATTTAAATTCTTTCAAAGTTTTCGGTAAATTATTCATCATTTCTCTTGGTAACTCATTCCAATCCCTGACACCCTTACCTAAAAAAGAGAATCTTCCCACACCCTTGTGCCTGAAATCGAGTGCCAGCTTGTGGTCATGGTCATCTTTTCCCTTCCTTGCACTACTTTTCATGGAAGGGAAAAGATTTGTGTTGGTGATGGTATGCATCTTGGACTTCAAAATTATAGCAAAAGTCTTACTGTGTGACTTAATATTAGTGCTATATCAACTCTGTATATATTATTTTAACATGTAACAGTTTGAGATAATATGAAGCAGATGAAAATATTGAACCTAACCTCACCTTTCTCATAATGGAGCAGAAGGACAAAAATATGATAATCCTACTATTAATGAACCTGCTCATATTTATGATAGTGACTCTGACTAAATTTCATTAATATTTATGTTTATAACCTTAATATGTGTCCAAAATAAAGGTTTTTGTTGTCATTTGAGGCCAAGAGATATAAGTGACACATTATGCAAAAAAAAAAGTAATCATGACTAAGATGGGATTGCATTATATGGATTCAAAGTTCCTGCATAAACACGGGAAAGTATGAAAAAGAAGAACCTACCATTGCTGCATTATTAAAGTCCACATGGAATTTGCTGTACTCATTAAACCTTGGACTCGATTTTCTCAAAAGTACATTTTCGTCACTTGTATCCCTTGGCTTCTAAGTGCCTCAAATAATAGTTAAAATACAGTTTCACTAAAGTTCCGGGTCTGAGCCCCGTTATAATATGTGAATTTGAACGTAGTAACGTGGACACCAAATTTCGATCAAGCTGTCCCCGAGGCTGTGGTAAATGTGAAACTAGAAGCAAAGGGTTTGTTAGTTTAACGGTCTGCTGTCTAGAGGCTCGTCTGTGTACAGAGAATCCAGTGGGGCGGAACTGCGGTTGGGAGCGGCTAATTGCAGAGACTGATGGACTGCTCCCCCCCCCCTCTGCCCTGGGCGCTATAATTACAGCACGCAGTCCTCCCAAACGGATTCGCCACATACAGCGTCCGCTGGAACAACCGAACACAGACACGCAATCAGCGGCGACTCACCCGTAGATCACGGGAAACGCTCAGCATGAGTTCAGGACAGGGGTGGCCAATTATTTCCTTCAGTCAGTTATTCTATGCTGCTTCTAATAGTCCAAGATTCGGCAGCATGATTTCTACGTCCATCTGTTACTTGATTGAAATGCATTTTTTATGTGTGGTGTAGTGTATCGCTAGACTACATGGAAATATTTGTGATATGCTGGGCTCCTAGCTCGCACAGGTGGACAGAAAACAAAGGGGCGACAGTGCTGCTGTGGTATGCGACCTTGAGGCAGGTAGCCCAGGAGTCGTTAGGGTGAGTGGAGAGTACAGTAGACGGCCAGCTGTGTGGTTGTTTACGTCGCCAGACGACGGAGAGAACATGATGTGCGGCGACAACCGTTTGCACGGTTTGTGGTGGTGCTCCATGTTAAGGCGCGTTCCCACGACGTCTTGTAACGAAGGCGGGACGGGACGGGATGTGACCTCATTAGCCGAAGTGTAGCGACGAGCGCGCGCCGCAGGCTAGCCCTCGCTTACCTCGCCGCCACCTCCCCACCACGTTGCCTAGTGTCGTTTGGCACAGAGCACTTTACAGCAACAGGAGGGGTGCGTACCGCTGCTGCAAACCGATGACAACAGCGCACCTCTAAACACGCCTGTGATGATTACCGACACAGAGTGGGTAGCTGCGTCTCATCTCCGCTAGCAGAGGCGGCCCTGTTCCCATGGCGTGTTGTTGAGTATTCGTCCCGTCCCGTCCCGCCTCCGTTACAAGAGATCGTGGGAACGCGGCTTTACATGTCGTCATCGGAGTGGATGAAGCTGTCCGACGGCCAGCGAATGGATCATCACCTGGGGATACTACTGGAAGCAGACCTGGCGCCTTCTGCAAAATGGTGACTGCACAGAGATGTTGATGTCGTACTGATAAACCGAGTGTCGCCCTAGAGACTCTCATCGCCCCGCTGAGCATAGTGAGCGGGCATATAATATAAACCCCTGAGAACAGATAGATATTGAACCTATTGCATTACAACATAATTGTTTAGCTGTAATTGAAAAATAAATTTGTAATAGATGTTAGTGTCAAACGCACGTGATACGGTGTTGCCAACATGTAAAGTAACATCCAATTCCCCTTCTCAGAAATTTCATTCAAAAATAATATTTTTGTTGATAAAACAATTAAATTAAAAGGCAATTTAGTTCATAAAAAGAGGGATTAGAAGTTGTATGCTTCAATAGTTATTAGTAGCAAAATACGATTCTGCCGGGTTGCGTATCCAAATTTGGCCGCAACTATTATTAATTAAAATTTAAAAAATTCGTTCAATTGTTTTTTAAATAAGTTATAATTCATTTCAAAGAGAGACATGTAAAGAATGTAAAAAGTTGGGAATGCCTGTGTAAAAGTGGCCGCAAACAGGGATTTTAGCTGTTAAAGCTAGCACACCACAACGTCTAACCCTGACGCTGAGCCGACACTCGGCAATATGTCATCAGGACGCCCGTGGCTTTACTAGTCTTGTGTAGTTCGCGAAAGAACTACTTCGGAAGAGCGCTCTCAGAGACGAACAACTCCACAGATCTCTTCCTCCTCACCTCGGCAGTTCCTAACCGAGCGTGGTGGGTAAGAGGTTAACGCATTCGGGAGGACGCCGGTTCGAATCACCGTCCGGGCATCCAGATTTGGGTTTTCCATGGTTTCCCCAAATCACTCCAGGCGAATGCAGGGATGCTTCCTTCAAAAGGCCATGGCCGAATTCCTTCCCGTTCCTTGTCCCCAGTCCCATCCCGCATCTAATGACCTCGACGTCGACGAGGCATAAAACAGTAAGTAAAAAAAAAAAATTCAGCAAGTTCATTAAAGTCGTCCAAACAGATATTCCAAATACTATCAATTTATCTTCACATAATGAGTTTCTTTTAAGCAGGAAGAGTGAGGCTTAGTTCAGAGCACGAGAGAGAAAAATGGACCTACATCATACTAGGCCGACTTCCGGTGCGGGCAATCACAACAATAGATCACATTGAGAAAAACTTCAGAGTCCTATTGTGGTCGGTGGGCCTTAAATACTCTTTTGGTAACGGTAACTGGGATTGTCTAATGTATTTCTCACGTCGTTGCTACCAGCTCTGACTTTACTAATTTCTTTCACTGTTTTCCAACCCCTCTACCACGTTGTCGAGCCCACATATAACACCCCTGACAAGAGATGACTTTTGTGTTTGTGGGGGTGGTACAATGGCACACTGCTCTACTCACCAAACTGAGGGCGGGACCAGGATGACTGACCACTAATCGTCACATAATAGCTGCCCCATTCCCAAATAAAATATACTATATGCCTCACTCTAACTACAACAACTTGAGATTATATTTCTTACTAGCAGAGTTCCCGGCGTTGCTCGTTTAGTTGGCGTTGATTTACCCATTAATCATTTATATTCATGCAATGAGAAACGTGTTCCAAGGTTCATAGAATTCGCGCTATGCATTTTCGGAATAAAAACAAACCTAGATTCACCCGCACCCTACCGAAAAAGATGATTTACCTTTACACTATTTTTACTCGTCCTAAAAGATTCATGCATACTAAGCTTCATTAATTTCGTACCGGCCATTTCTGGTACTAAACTAAACGGCGATGTAACAACACAGTTTTAAGAACTGCTGTCTGCTTTGATACTAAATGTCAGTTTTCATTTTAGTCCAGGTTACATTTCAACCTAATTACATCTGCTGCTCAAAAAATACAAAAAATGTACCATACGCTCATTAATACAAGGGGTTATCAAATGAAAAGGTACGAAACAACGTAAAAACGTAACAGTTAAATATTTGCATATTCCGCCAGGGGAGAACGTAGCGAGACATCTCGGGATGCGATTGGAGTCTCTGACTGGGATCGGAGCATGCGCGGGCGCCCGCATGCGCGGTAGAGGGCAGAGTCTCTTATCAAAAGCGGCGTCCAAATGATGCGGCAGTCCGTATGAGGACAGGATGGCGTACAGGTGGGGGATGTGTACTGTGAGACACTCCGACGCCTACGCAGGTCCATCAAGAACAAAAGACCGGGGCTGCTCACGGAGGGTGTGGTTCTGCTCCATGATAACGCGCGTCCACACGTCTCCAGAGTCACACACATGGAACTGGCCAAGTTCAAGTGGGAGACGTTGGACCATCCGCCCTACAGTCCAGACATGTCACCCTGCGATTTCCATGTGTTTGGTCCACTGAAGAAACACCTGAAAGGGAAGCGCTTCAACTCGGACGACGTACTCAAGGACGCTGTGAAGGACTGGGTCTCATCACGGCCACAGGAATTCTGGGAGCAAGGAATCCTGTGGCTTGTTCATCAGTGGGATCGTTGTGCTCAGGCCTATGGTGTATATTTTGAATAAAGTCTACATTTGTATCCACCGTGTCGTTTCGTACCTTTTCATTTGATCACCCCTTGTACATACCACATACATAAAAACGTATTTGGAATGTGTCTGTTTATTCTGGCATCACGCAGAAAATACAGAGTTTTGATGGATTTTCAGGGTTTGAATGCTTGTGGACAAAGTCAAAATTTAACGTTATGACAGATTTATTTCACGAATAATCTAGCATTACCTGAAAACTGCTGTATCGATTTAGCTCGAGTTTTCACAGTATCAAACATCAGGTATGTCTCATTATGCTGACTAACCTGCTGCTAGAGCTAAAATGTTTCTCATTATTCTACTTCATCTGCCACTGGAGCTCAAAATTAAAATAAATTCTGTATCTTTACAGTTGAATATGAGGTATCCAGAATTGTATATCAAGTATTCAGATCTAAGCGAAATATGATGAAAAAAATATTCTTTCAATTTGTTTCAGGAAGTTACAAACTGCGGCGCCATTTTATTGTGAACAGAACGCTAAAGACGATAGGAGAGACATTGTTGTTGTACTGCAGGGACTGTAATCAAAGAAAATCTTTGTTGTCATTTCGTTATGTGTTTCTCGCATTCAATTCGGCCATCTATGGCGTTTAAAAACTGAATATCTTGAATTAAAGGAAATAATGCAATGTTGTTGCAGGCCATGTTTCCACAGTTGCTTAACAGTTATATTTTCAACTAGAAAGGAATTAATATTTCAAGATTTGTTTATCGTGCAAAATAGTTATTATTGTAAACTGCTTTTATTGCTTTCATTAAAGGCTATGGTCAGAGGCAATGTAGTTGTATGTTTATTGCGGAGTATGCAACATTTAGTCATTCAATCTTTGGTATTTGTCACCATAAGTTTAGAATATCCTTTGATGCTCCGGCGTTATGTAACGTTGAAAAATAAGACATACCAAACAAATCAATTGAGATTCTAAGCTTTAAAAAGGTGGAAACCCCATCGAAATTGTGACATTTATGTGTAACGCCTGTACAGTATTTTTGATAAGTGAATAATTATTTTTGTTATAATGCATGTTCATCAAGGTTCTCGGTATAATTAATGTAAATAATTGTGATTAAATGTAATATGGTTTCCATAGATGGTAGGATGTGTAGCAAACTGGGTAGTATTAGCGTCTTTGTTTTAAGTATATTGATAGACAGTATCTTTGGCTAAGAGAGAGTCGTGCTGGAGAGTCCGCGGGTGCTTGTTATGATTAGAATATTTTGTACAGGAGACTGTAAATTGTGTATAATACCATGGTTGAGTTTAAGAAGCTTTAAACTTAACGTCAATATTAATCGGACTTTGCGTACATTCTTTAAAGTTACTTTGAGGAATCGTGAAAATATCGTTCACATGTGTGCTAGTACGGTGTTAATTATCGGTAATTAAAAAACGACTGTCGGCTTGCAGTGTTAGAGGGCTAGACACCCATAACACGTCGTACTTCTGGGAGCAGATCACGTTAGTCTTACTACCACCAGGATAGTTCATAATTGGCGAACCTCCCAGCGTAATTAGCAGTTCATAAATAGCTCATCCTGTCAGGATAAAGGTTGTAATGGTACCTTTGGTTGAGAAAGGGGGGGGGGGAGGGAGAACCATTACCTTGAAATTTATCTAGAAGATTAATTATAATTTGTTAAACAGGTTAATCTGGTTAACCAGAATCTTGAATGCTGCAAGAATTACAGGTAAATAAAACATTGAGTATTATTTACCTGTATATTTGGTCTTATGGCTTATACAATGCTGGGTATATTTAAGTTTAATGTCGAGCACAAGATATTCAAAAAAAGCAAGCAATACGCAGACTTTAAAATTTGCTGAGTAAATGCAAACATTAATAGATTTAAGTATTTCAGAGATTTGCAAAATGAATGTAAAATAGTGTGGCATCGCAGGCCAACAGATAAAAGTTAAACATTTTACAAAATTCAGAGGGCCGCCAATTAAAGCGAAAACAACATCATTTGAATTATGTTATGATGAGCAAGATGCTTAAAAGTTCAATATTGGTGAAAATGGAATGTTAGCTAGCTCAGCGATATTTCCATAATCAGAGCATAGTGTATATTCACAGGGATCACTTACGGGTCTGTAAAGCCTCGTCAAAAACCCATGGAACCATGACCTCGGTACATTACCGTTGTTGCAACTGGTTGGAGATTGTGACACTCTGTGCCGCGGTCAGATGGCAGATCCACGGATAAACCATCCGTGCGAGCGCGTCAATGGTGATCGCCTCTGCGAGATAGTACGCTAAGCCTCCGGCCACATCCATCCAGAAGAACGTCTATCTTGGAGTACGGACGAACAGCCAGTCGTTTGTGTCGGGCCACACCCATCTGGGTTTTCCATGGTTTCCCTAGATCGCTCCAGGCGAATGCTGGGATGGTTCCTCACAATAGCCCATGGGCGCCACCTGCCATATCCCGTATATCCCTTCCAAACCATTACCTTTCCTGATAGGTGCAATGCACCCTTCGCCAAACACTTTTAGTGAATCGCGGAGTAATAGTAATAGTACGTCTGTACTCGACCTCGTCTGGACAGCAAGTCCCCTTCGTGATGGCGTCTCTCCTCCCGCCACGAAGAAGTCAGCTTCCCCTCTCCTAGCACCATCCGCATGACATGAAAAAATGCTTTGCATCAACAAATGTAGACCCCTGTGGCTATACACGATTGGTGAATCGGCGTATTCCACAATCACTTATGTCGCGACGTTGCTACCATTCGTCGTTCGGTTTTGCGCGCAGTTCCTGTCACCTCGCACCCTCGGCGTCCCAGCCGGGGTACGTTGCCCTTGCCCAGCTAACGGGATATCTTTCTCTCCCGGATGCTTCCATTGTATAACGGGCGTCTGGTCGTTGCCAGTGACCAGAATTGTTAGGCTATTCAAATGTTCAAAACTGCCACTGAGTGCTAGCATTTTCACCGTTAAATTCTTTTCTAACAGCAATCTTGCAATAAACTAAAATTATACAAAAATAAATTCGGCCGCCTGGGCTTAATACACTTAATTACTTATTAACTGATTAGCCCTAAACACTTTACATATTTGAATAAAATAAATATAATTAATATGAATATATCCATATATTCATTGGAGGATGACGCTGTCCTACTACAAGGTGAGTCAAGAGAGTC